>JAODAF010297217.1:0-15551 GCA_027574765.1 Molpadia intermedia
ATATATATATATAACGCATCATTTAAATTGTAATATTCCTCTAAGCAAGGAACCATAGTGCCCTTGGGCTCTTGTTTTAAAGTTATATGCATTATATTAATGTTACAGTTCAGATAGCTCTTTTCAATTTTAAATGTTTAAGAAGTACTTAAATTGCATGAAACTCATTATTTGTACATGGCATTAAGTAAAACGTCATCTTCTAGTTCTACAGCTTTTTTTTGTTTATTGACACTTGGTTTTGACAATATTGACAGATCTTACTTAACTGTCTGTTCACACTTATTAAAGTGATTCTTCTCCTACAGTGATTACAGTCATGGATGGATTTACATTTAGATGAAACTTGGGCATAATGATCCTTATATTGGGTTGGGGCCCGGATATATGGGGTATTCAGGGAGGTCAAAGGTCATTTGAGGTCAGTCTCTTTCTACCTACATCCATTCGCACTTGTGGGTCATTCCCTATCAAATTATCAAATCACCTCCCAAAAATGGAAATTTAAACCCTAACCTCTTCAAATTGGTACAAATTTGGTTTTGGGGGTAATTTAGGCTGAAAAAGCCGAAATTTGAGCCCCGTTGGACAACAGATTTGGCCAACTGGTTATTAATTGGCCATTTTGGCCGAAGTTGGTCAAAAAGGGCGTGTCGTAGCGCGAAAACCGGAATGAAATTTCTTCTTTTTCAGGCCTAAATTATATACCTCCAAAACCAAATTTTAGCCAATTTTAAGAGGGTAGGGTTTAACCCATTGGGTGATTTTGACAGGGAATGAGCCTTGTACAGAATGCTTCTTTTCATAAAATTTTGGATGGATTGTAATGAATCTTGGACATAATGATCCTTGAGTAGTTACGTTCAGGAATTTATGGTCAAAGGTCATCTAGGATCATTCAAAGTCAATTATTTGAAAATTTTCAAAATGCTCCTTCCACTGAAACAAATTGGATGTTGATGATTGTTGGCCCTAATGATTGTTGGATGGTGCTTCCTATGGGACATTCAGGAATTTGAGGTCAAAGGTCATTTTGTGGTCAACTACTTCATTCTTTGAAATTGCTTCTTCTTCAACATAATAAATGAGATGCCACTTTTCCGATTTTGCTCCTCTTTTTTCTCAATTTTTTTTCCCTTTTCCCAATTTCTTTCTCAATTCCTGATTTCCTTTCCTTTAAAACAACAGCGTTCATCATATTTGATTGCGGACATGTGAGTCTCCTTTATGACACATTTGTATTCATTCTCTATGGTTCTGTTTGTGTGATCTTCATTAGAAATTAATACAAAGAAAAATGTTTAAGCCTCATAGTGCTCGTAAAGAACATGGAAACCTGTTGTTCACTCAGTACTGTACTGAAGTACAATACAATAATGCTAATGTTCAGCTACATACATCGTTAGGATAGCCTTGAGAATATTGAAAGCGGCATAACGGATATACTTCAGTTGCATTAGCTGGAGGAAAAGATAGTAACAGTGACTTTTACTCTACAATCCATAAGAAAAATAAGGCCTGTCGTAACGTGTCATGTTAACAGGCTAGGCTGCTGATGTGATATGCCTGCCAATTTCTCCTCTCACAGGTCATCACTGTTATGACCCGTGACACTGTCCGTGAATCTAAAAAACTGAAATATGTAGTGTTTTGCTACATTTTTAAAATGGATGTATGAACACATTCTATTATGAATTCTGACTGGTTATTACAAGCACACACAGTACCATCTTATTTTTGACAGAAATATCTGGGCATTTCCCAACTCTGTTCTAGTATAACATGTTATACCTGCAAATACAGTTTCAACTTGTTTTTCATGTAACATATGCAGTCATCAGGAGTCTGAATGGCAGATCTGAAAGAAGACAAAATTGACTTTGTGAAGCTGGAAAAAGAATTGGAAAAGGCTATCCAAGCTGATGCTAAGTACTGGCGAGAGAATGATGCCAAGTTGAGGGCAGTAGACCAGCGTGTAGAATCTTACGAACAGTTCAGGTGAGTTGTACCTATCATGCCGCTATTATCTTATATTAACCTTACACCTGACCTCCAAAATTCATATTAGTTTGCTCTTATTTAAAATAGTGACACCATCTGACAACCTCAACTCTGGGCAGTGTCTGAATGCTGTGTTTGAATTTAGTGTGTGAAGTCATTTTAAATCTCATTTCTGTCATATATATTCTACTTCAAAGTACAACTATATGACAGTTAATGGAAACCTATAGCAACTATATGTTATATATAACATGGGAAATTTCCAGCATTCAATAATGTACCATAAAAGAACCAAGTATATATACTGCAGATTGATCCTAAACATTCCTTTTTGTGCATGATATAGATATACTTATATCATAGCTTCAAAAGTGATTTCAGCATTAACTTTGCAGTCTTTTACAAAGGGAAAGTTTAAAACTTATTACTGAGATGTTAACAGAAAATCACAAACCTGCAAAAACACATTAACAAATTTAGTTGAAGCATCAAGTGTGGCAGTAACACCCACTGGTGTTCTTCCAGATACTGAAGAAACAAACAAAGTAAAGTGATGATTAAATAATTACATGAATAATTGTTTGAAATAAACTTAGACAATACACAAAACTACATTTTATTTGTTTTATATTTAAATACTTAGATTATTCAGAAGCAAATTGTTTTATTATGACCATTAATATTCTCCTACAATCAGAGCAGCAGCAAGACTCAGCTAGGTGAGCTGAAAAAGGGAAAATGGAAAGAAATTGGGGAAAAGGGCAAGAAATTGAGGAAAAGGGAAAAATCGGAGACTGAAAAGTAGCATCTCTGCATTAGAGTGCCAAATAATCGATGTAATTCCAAAAAATATCAGGAATATTTGAAAACAGTATTTTACATTCAGACCAATGGTCAAATTCTGATGGCATGCAGATGATATACTTACGATCACATTCAGTCCTAAAGGTGACTAGTGGACTCATCGACCCTTCCCCTCTCTCCCCCTCACGCACTGCTGTAACACTGAAGTCATGAAGTGTGTCAACCTCTAAATTAGTAGCATTGAAAGATAGTGAAGAACTAGATGTGTTTCTTCCTCTAATCCAGATGTTGTTTGTCATTTTCTTGTAGTAGGGGATGTAAGCTACCACAGAAGGATCACCAACATCACTGACCTCATCCCAGGCTCTACACTCGATCGACAGAAAGGTCGGCCCAGCAGCTTGTAGAGTAGGAGCTGAATTCAACATGGGAAGCTCTAAAAATAAGAACATTACACAAAATAAATAATCTTTCTCAAAGTTACAAGAACTGCTCTTACCATAATACAAAAATTAATTCTCCATCATACCGACAGTTTGCACAATTTACTGCTACACAATCAAAGTACCGAAGAAAGCCCTACTATAATATTAACAGAACATCCATTATACAAACCATTATATTGAATTTTAACATATCAAGTCAAACCACCCACCAGCTTATTTACTGCTATTTATATAATTTACTTTGAAATGGAAATGGTGGAAAGTGATACTGTAGGTATTCTATAGAATATATAAATTCATCAACTCTCCCTTTTCAAGTAAGGTGGATTTTGAAGAAGAAAAAAATATTTCTCAGATTAATATTGACATTCTTTTAAGAAATAGTAACAGAAGATGGTTCTTCTTACCATATTCAGTTACCATGGTACCGAGTGAAGCTACAATTTGATTTTCTTGATTCGAAACCAGACAGAAGAGTTGATCTCCCTCTGTGACATTATCTGCTGTAAATGTAGAGGTCCATTCAGTACCAGCCAGTTCTGTTCCTAGATCTTTTATTCCAGTGTTGTTGATCTTGTCATGGCTTCTAGATAAATGAATGGTTAGCTGAGAACGACTATCCCCTAAATGTTGCATGATGCATGTGACTGTTTTAATTGCACCAGGGTTGACCTTTGTTGAAGTAATATCAATCAAACCTGAAATGAGAGATACAATCACCAAAAATCAAAACTCTACATTATGTGATCAAAGTCACCTAGACTAGATGTATGTAATATCTAGCAGATATTAAACAGAAAGATATAAAACCTTGCATCCTAATAGAACTGGACTTGATGCTCAATTTGAAGAGTAGACAAATTAAAATTGAGCATGAAAGAAATAAACTTAAGTAATTGGAGTAAGAAATTTTAGAGGCAGAATTAATTGGAACTAAGGCAATGCAGCAGAACAAACTTAACCCAATGCTAAGCACTAATAAAACTAGGATTGTCAGCATTTAACTATACAGTAAATGAAGCTCTTTAACAATTATGTTTTCATAACTGAAAAGTGTAAATGCAGGTCTCAAAGAAATAGTATTCTAGCCTGACTCACAAAATTTAAACTACAACATTAAAATTTGCCCTTGAATATTTAACTTTAATAGTACTCTGAGTCCATTCTGAACAGGAACTTGCTTGATTCTTCATATCCTCAACAACGCAACACTTTTTGATTTTAAGATTGACACATAACAACCAATATGCTCTGACCAATTGAAATTGAGCATGAGAGAAATAAACCAAATTTATTGATCAATTCCTTTTAAATCCATGATTGATAGTAACTGTCTAAGGGATGATACAGCTTCATGGGACAATTGATGGGCTATCTTGGTGAGAAGCTGCATTTGGCATGATCTGTCTACTAGATTATTGTCAGAATGACAAAAAATGAAATATAGGGTCAAATTCACAAGCCAGACACTAGTATGTATCCACACACTAAAAACATCTTAGCTACAATCCTGCTCTGAAGATATAGGAACAAACTCACCAGCCAGACACTGGTATACATCCACCCACTCAAAACATCTTAGCTACAATCCTGCTCTGAAGATATAGGGACAAACTCACCAGCCAGACACTGGTATGCATCCACCCACTGGGTATTACACTGACCACTACACTGACCAGTCACTGTATTACAAGCAGCTGCAGCACACCGACACTCCTGGAGACAAGAAGCACCAAAGAATGGACCTGGACATTCTGTCAGAAAGAATGCAGAAATAGTAACATGATATGCTGACTATCATGTATGGTATGCAGATTTAGTATTTATAACCCAGAGGTCAATTATTTCCTGAAAAGTAAATATTTATCCTACCAAGACAATAATAAATTCATAACTTTGTTATATATAGAATTACTGAATGACGCTTAGTAATGAATCATATTTTGAATAACTTTTGATCCTGATCGAACATGTTGTTGAGATATCATGTGTGCAAGTTGTTACTGTGATAAAGACATAAGCCACAACAACTCACAAATATTAATGAGACAAATATTTTCTGTAACATGAGCACATGCATATCATCAACTAACACATCACCGTACCAATTACCAAGATAATCCAGGTGTTTTAAGAATATTACATATAGCCCCACCAACTAATGCATCCATGTACATCGCTAAGCAGTTGTGCGGCAATCGCGATGTTTGTATAATACAAGAAAAACAACAGTGTGTGAGTCAGTAAGAGTGGGGTCATTACTGAATCCACCAAAACCTGCAATACTTAATTGTGTTAATTTCAACTGTCTGTTATTTGACTTGCTATAAAGTCATGTTTTTGATGTGAATAAACAATCATTGACAGCCTATTGGTGATCATAAACTGACCCCACAAAATAGTTATTTGAGAAATGTTAGGTACCTTGACAATTCAGAGCCTGGGCAGGTACTAAGTATCCAGTGGAGCACTCCTGGTTGGGACATTCTCCAGTCAAGTTATTGCATGACACTCCATCTTTACAGTAACACTTCTCTATACAATTGTTACCATAGAAACCAATAGGACAGACATCTGGAACTGTCAACATTAATGCAAATGAAACATGATGAGATGATTAATTACATATTATACATATGTCATAATGAATATTTGGTATATGCCTATAACATGAATCCAACATAGTCTCAAGTTATTTAAATAATTCTTTCAGTACTGCATGACTGACAATGTACATAGTAAAAGTACCAGAGTGAGTTATTTTCAATTTAATCTAGGTTCATATACTTAAAGTGTGTAGTCTGGTGTTGCCATAGACTATAACACACATTCATGCATGTCCATCTTCAAGTTACTGCAAACATGAGCCATACATACTAAGTCTAATAATATAGCCATCAATGTTGCAGTGGCTTTATATATCATATATATGACATGCTGATCCCTTTTTGCCAATTGTTCTATAATTACTTCAAATGGATCCAAGCTGTCCTTTTACCTCAAACTCTAGAATGCATTCTTGAACAACCTTGAACCCATAACCCAGAGCCCATTGTTTTCAACTAATCACCCCAACCCCAAATGGGCAACATTATTATACTTAACAATGACTACCAGTACCAGATGATCTAAACCTCTGAAACCCATATTCCATTGTGTATTCCTACATATAAGAGGTAAATCAGATGTAAATATGTTACTCAATTAAACATACTCCGACAGTTGCTTCCAGTCCATCCAGGGTCACAGGCTCCATCACATAGACCAGTGAATCTATCACAGGTAACATTACAGTTACAGCTCTGCAGACAACTAGCTCCAAATGTACCCACAGGACAGGCTGGAAAAATGAAATATCATAAAAACTACTTAAAATTAATCACAGACACCAGCACAACTTTCAAGAAACTTGTTCAAAATCTACCTAGGCTACAGATTGGAGACAAGAACCTTTTGATAAGTGTACAAGGTTACATTGATATATTAGTGCATTGATGTACAAATCATAATCATCCACTATAAATCTACCATAATTACCTGTTTGACAGGCCAGACCTTCCCAGCCTGTGTTACAGGTACAGCCATAAGGATCCAAAAGACAAAACTGAAGACCAGAACAGGAATCAACAGATGAACCTATGTCACTACACTGAAATTCACAGCTGTAACCAAAACGATTACCTCCACAAACTGAAAAATAAAACAATCAAGAAAGATTGGAAATAAAATGGTCATATTAATGTAACTTAAAGAATACCACAGGAACCTGAATTATATAACTATTACTACCACAAATTAAAAATTAACCAAATAAATGAAATTAAAGAATGCTGTTAATAAAACACACTATTTTACAGATAACATCATACACTGAACTTGTCCTGGTCAATTGTATAAAGAATAGTGTATAATAAATGTACAAGAGAAGCTATCGGTCAGCCATTCATTTCTACAGTGAAAAAATAAATCATCACAGAATAACAGTGAACTGTCTTCCAGAGGACATTTAACACTTCCATCACAAACCCCTCCATTACAACACAGAAATCAACACATCATGACCAGGCAACATAGATATATATAGTCAAATCTGCAAATAGTTTGGTCACAGTACACTTACCATCCATATGGATACATAGATATGATACAAACCTATGAATCTTGGAGGACAGATACATCTCCCTGTCTCATCATCACATACTCCTCCATTATAACACTGATCACAGGTACCAGCACACCCTGGTGACCCCCATTTATGGTTACAGTACATATATAGATCAGATACAAACCTGTGAGACAGTTTGGTCCCATAAATCCTGGAGGACAGATACATCTCCCTGTCTCATCATCACATACTCCTCCATTATAACACTGATCACAGATACCAGTACACCCTGGTGGTCCCCATTTACTTGCTCTGCATGCTGTATAGACAAAGGTTTAAATTGAACAATATTGCACTTCTAGGGAATCTCAATAAACATTGTATTTATTTGCATAAGTGCTTGGGTATGAAGTCAAAATAAACTCACCCCTTTCCAAATTGTTCGTGGAGTTTCCTTATTTAAGGTAACTTCCAACAGTGACCAGGTTTGAACATTTACCGTAATATTTCCCTGCTATATATGTACTCATCTGCCGTTGTAAGCCCGGAAACGGCCAACTATATAGCATCGTCAAAATGTATTCTTATAAATACTTTAGGAGATAATTGGAACACATTGTGGCATTTCATTAAATATTGGCAAATAACCGAATCACCATGCATTTTGAGAGTGATACTTGGGTAGGTTTAAAACCTGCAATTTGTGTTACCGGTAGTGCAACTTGTAGTGTACTTGCTGCATATTGATGGTTGAATTATCGCCTTACTTCGAAATATTATGCAAAATATCTCCAACATAAACAGCATTATGGCTTTGGTGTGTTGGATAGCTCTATGGGGTCACATATAAAACATGGCTTCTACAGCGTTCTTATGTTCAGAGAGAACTTCGCCAAAACTTGCCCAGCAAAACATCACAATTTTTATAATCTAGTTTTGGGGCCACAATATCTCTAGAATGGTACCTGTCATTTTAGTTAGAAATCTATGTTGCATGTCCATAAAAGTGTTTATAACGAAAGTAAGCAGCCTCGGAGTTGGTCCCCAAGATGGTGACTTTCTCAAAATAGCAAAAGTGATTGTGGCTTCTACGGTTTAATTCACGTCAATTCGACACCCATATATTATATGGCTACTACCAATGAGCCAGACATTACCAGCCAAGTCATTTGTTGATCATATGGAAAAACATATAAAGGTATTGATTTGCTGTTATCTTAACACCTTTAACCCAGCCTTAACTATTTCGATTAGTATGTATTAGTGTGAAAACAATCCTCGTCTATATAATTCATTACCTTGACTGGAATTCATCAAAAGATCCATATTTTGTGACCATAATGTATGGTATTAATCCTTTCCAACACTTTAGTAAAATCCGTACCAAAAGCGAAATTCGTCAATTCATTTTTTTCTTCTCCATTCTGTACACACATATACAAACCCATATGCAATCCACACCTTGGATTGTCAGCAGTTTGTACGGTTAATTACAACTTGAAATGGTTTGACCATACTCCATATTTCTTGTCACGTTATCACCGTGATTAGATTTAACTATTGTAAAGTTATATGTGTAACACGAACAAAAGATTCCTATGAAGTTGTAGATTATAATGAAGTAAAATAAATATAACGCAGTTACAGTTTATGTAATGAATGCTTCAAGCAGAATAATGTATTCACTGTAAGAAAAAGACTACAAGAAAGCGACCCCAATCCCCAATTCTGATACTACCTATATCACCTAAATATATACCATACAGTACCATATACATGTATACAAATTTGTATCAGCTCATCTCAAGAGTTTGTTTACCTTTATGTGGTTGAAAGCTGATTTCTCTGGCCACTGTTTGGGTGCAATTGTTTAGGTTTCAAGTCGCTGTGACTAATATTTAGTTCAGGTTTCATTAATAGTGGTTTGTATTGATTACATTGCAGATTACAGTAATTACAAAGAAATGTTTTAAAATCAATTCCCTACAGTTATTTAAATACCTAACTAAAATCACTGCATATAGTGTTATAGAGGCATTCAACTTTTTAAATATTTACCTTATTTAGGATGGTTATACAAATTTGTTGTGCTGTTTTTTGGGTAATAAATACCACTAAGCAGTTATTGTTACGTATTACTATGTGTGTACCGGCATACAAAATGTCTATGATACGCCTACCCTGTTTTCTCTTTTCGTTTTCCGACATTGCCAATCTGCTATAGGTGATCGCTAATATGACGGATTATATATACTATTATAGACGATATAGCGTTGTCATAGTCTTCCATATACATACACTCCTCTTCTCCATAGATATACGCCCGTGAACTTACACATCATACAGAGCGGCAATTGGCTACTGATTTCAATGCATATCCAACGTCCATTTTGCGAAGAGCTACTTTCAATTGGCTGACAAATATAACATGTACTGTGTAACTGTATGCGTTTTGTTATTGGCAACAATGCTTGTTATGGTAGCCAACAAAGTGTAGTATCAAACAATAGATGTTGAATATGCATTGTTACAGTAAACCATGTATCCAATCGCAGCCTTATTGACATGATTTGTATCGTAGCAACATGCATATCAACAAAAGCAATGGATGATTGGTAGGCAATACACCCCCATTGTAGCACGGTGTTCGTCCTGGGCAAAATGTTTTTTTGGTTGTTGTGGCAATTGCATGTTTGCAGGATTATCATGGATTTCTGCTGCGATGTTGAAGAACACAAAAAGGCATAGGTGGTGTAAAAATACCAGTTTCACTTACACTATAGGCCTATATGGTATAGCTTTAATACTGTATAAACAATTTACACTATAAGCCTATATAGTATAACTTTATATATAAACAACTTTCAACTTTCTGAACACTGTTATGTTAAGTAGGGAATCACATATAATAAGATTAGATTAAGTGTCTGTTTGGTTCATATATTGATGTCAAACATAGAAGCACAAAGTCAGAAATCAATGTGTTTTGAATCAGTTCTATAGAACTATTAAACCATTCAAAATGATTTACCTTACAGTAAGGGTTAAAAGGTTAATATTTCTTTTCATTCTATCAAATATAGTACTAATTGGACACATCGTCACAGAAATATTGGCCTTTGTAAAAAATCATGGTAAACTATGATAACTCTTTAATGTTCATGCCATAACCACAAAAATAGACATCTTCTACTCAACATTGCCAACATGTATTTCAAGTATGCTAAGCCATCCCACATTTGGCTTAAAAGTTATCAAGATATTTCAAGAAATGTATTGTTGGCCCTACCCACTGTGTTCCTAATACCAACTGACATTAGCACTCCAAGTTTAAGGCAAACTGGATGCACGGTTTATAAGTTATTTAGATTTTAAGATTTTACATTATGCCCTGCCTACTCATTAATATTCATCAAACTGTCCTCAAAAACAACAGGGTTCTTGTACTTACTATACACAATATGTGTACCACGTTTGGTAACCATCCAGCAATTGGTTTGTAAGATGCTGTCACATAGACACACACACGCATACATACATACATACACACGCCGACTTGACTGGATAGGTTCCTTTTGCCTGCGGCGTCGGAACCAAAAACTCATATGCCTACTCATTATCACCTCGTAAAACCTGCCTACTCAAATTCTTTCAAAACGACCTAATATGCATATTCAGTGCCAATATCAAGCAAGCAAAGACGAGATGTCATATCCGCAGGCAGCACTACCGTAATTTTGCTTACATATGTACTGAGATTCATTAGCCGAGTGATTGTAGTGTAAGTTAATGTAATAATATGTCTGACCGCAGCATATAAACATATAGTTAATTTAAGCAAGCTGACATTCATCAACAAACGTTAATGACAATTGTAGTCAGAATGCGTGGCAGAATGCAATTATATTCGACGATGTAGCTATGTTACAGTAGGCTAGTCCAGCACAGGAAATGTGACAGATGTGAGGTATAAATAGGACTAGTATTTAGTCTACTACTTTAGAGTAAAAACCATCAAAGGTCATTTGATGTGTTTTTTTATTTTAACTAGTAAGCAAATCTCATGTATTGATGCAAATATCCCAAAGTTTCAAATATTTTAGGTTAAAGCTCAACCATGTCAAATTATTAATATTCATGACAGCAACAAAGGCATTATCTACAGATCCAAGGGCATCCCCCTAAATGTATCAAGTACAGGTTGATATACTGTGTTATAATTTAAATACCATGTTTAATAAGTATTTACTGTCGGAACTGTTAGCCATGCCGACATGTTTATTTTAATCAAAAAATGTCCAAAACTTATTGTTGTTTTATTGCTGCCTTCTCACTTGGCGCTCAGCTTATAGTAGACGGCCTGACCTTTGCACCCTTAGTGGCGGAAAACTAATGGTAAGAATAAAAGATTATTAACTATTTTATGAATTTGTACATTCCATTCCGCCCACGCATTCATATTAAGATATGAACAAACAAAAACAATATGGTACCTTTGTTCATCATGTGGTACATTTCTGTCAAATGTATAGTTGATCCAGCATGTTGTTATTGGTAGATTGTGCTTACAAGCTACTTATGTGGTATAGGTACTAATCCCGCCGGCTCATGTATATTAATGATAACACAATTGTCTGTGACATGACAACATACCTAACATCAATATCCAAGTATGTTTGAACATACCTTTGCAATGTTATTGATGTTTTACCAAATTTACGGTTAGAAAATTAATATTTATGAGGTCATAAAATAAAAAAAAATAACATATCATCTTCCTGTCAATTATGACATTGATCCACCATGTCGTTAATAATATATTTATGTGGTAACCATATGTCGCTCGCAAAGGCTGGGATGGTGTTGTGTTTTTATAATGCAATGTAACTTAAGGTAAATTGAGATTCACCAAGTATGTATCTTACCATACATGTACTACCATAATGCTAAAATTTACCTCGGACAATCAGCCTCATGAATGCATGCATGGCATCATATCTTCTAGAGTATCGATAACATTCATATGCACCAGCATCGTCAATACTGACCGGTCCAATGACATCATAATCTTCACTAATAAGATAGTTGGACTGTATGGTTGTAAAATCACCAAACATATTAATGCGAGAATCACTTCCATTGACTCTCCAATTGTAGTCCAAATTAATACTAGATACCGTATCCATGTTAATAGATACACCTTGATCACCATCATTTACAGTCTGGGTAAACAGTCTATCGTGGGGAACAACATATGCTGTAAGAAACAGAAAATAATATAAACATTATGTATATGACTTCTTTATTTTGATTTTACATTGCTTCTTTTGCTTTATTGACCAGGCGGAATCCTAGAGAAAACCAGTGATGTACATTCATTACTCTGATATAATATATAAAATATATGCCTTTGATATCAGGACAAAATCAGGTACCAGGGTAGGTCTGCAATTTATATTGATATATTAAACACTGCAAACGTAATACTTTGTTCACATACAGTAAACTGGCTACGACACTGTGCATCTGCTCTAAAAGACCAGAGAAGATGTCGAATACATTTGTAAAGGCTCTTAATTAGATATTGTACATGACCACATTTTAATGAACATATCTCTTTTTTTAAATGATTTTTCAAAAGGCTTCTAACAAATTGAGCAAAAGTTATTTCCTTTCGTCATATTGTGCGCAACATTTAACCTACGTCTCTTGTTGCAACAACTGAAACTAATTTAAATTATCTTTAATAAATTCATAAGACGCTCCTGAAAAACCTTACACAAATACTGTCAAATGACATGTAGTACAAATATGAACGGAATATGCAATAAAAAATATATGCTAACAAACCGCAAAACCAAACATAATGTTTATATAGTGTTGCTTTAATTCCTAAGTCTCTTGGAAACTGTGAAAATAAACCAAATCTAATATAACTGACATTTTGGGTTCGTTGCTGAAAGAACATATGCATTCAACTTGGCGTATGTGTGTGTAAAGTGTGTATGTATGTATGTATGTGACGCTAATAAATCAACAAGATATAGATGGATTTGCGTCATACTTGGTGTGTGGGTGCATCATAGTAAGTGGATGAGCCCTGCTGTTTTTTGGTGCTCGTGTCATGAATATTAATGAGGTTATGTACGTATATTTCTAGTAAATTATATGATATACTATGTGTCAGGGGTAGCTACGTAGTTGTGACGGGAGTAGCGATGAAGATCATGCTTCCGGGGACCATAGTGAGGGTGCTACATTTATGCTGGAATTGGTAGCCCCGCTGGGAAAACGCAAGAGGGTTACTAAACAGTGGTTTTAAACAGTCCAAAGTAAGCTGTTATAGTGCATTTGTTGTATGTATGTTGTATGTATAGCACTGTAGATACAGTAATGGGGTTATTTTTATTGAGGAATAACAGGTGCAGATTACATAATATATGTTAACTGGTTAACCAGTATAATTGGAGAAAGAAATTGAAGACATCCACCACTGAAATCCTCTAGAGAGAGCTCTATGAGTAACTTGAACAAAGTAAAGAACAGTGAAAGGCTTCCATTCAGGGTTGCCAGTGTACAGTTGTTTTACTGGCCGAAACACTTAATCGTGCATGTTCAAATTAGTTGGGTTGATAATTAACTTTAATCTTTGATTATTGATTATTGGCCAAACAACATATGTTTACCAACAATGTTCATAATACACACTGCATGCACTATTGTGTAATGTCTCGTCCACTGCAACAACTGCTTGTGTACAAACACATGCTACTGCTGCACAACTCAATTTAAAACATTATCAACTGCACATGTAGAAGTGAATACAATTTGCTCACTTACCATCAGATCTGGTGAAGATGGTCATTATGGTTGTATTTTGTTTCCCTTCTATAAATGCTGTACAGTTAAACACACCAAACGACTTGTAGTTATTAGTATTTAAGGTAACTAGGTAGGCTGCGGTATTATCTGGTAGCGTACTGTTGATTTGAACTACAGACTGAGGCTCTTGAATATTTTGATTAATAAAAGGTCTAAATTGATAAGCTCTGAAAGCATTGACAGATGCATTTTGATCTCCTACCCCAAGGTAACACTTATAGTGAGGAAGCGGAGCTGATGTAGATTCAGTATTATGTGACTTAAATGACACCACGGTCATCTGGACTTTATCTGAAATAAAAATAACAAATAAAAAAATAAAAAAATGACAATTGGATGACCATGCACTATGAAAAATAAAAAATAAAAAAAACACCCTTCATGAAATGCAATACAATAGTTTTAGACAAATTGGGTAATAGATTATCACCTTGAAATTAAGTATTAGATCTCCATAGAAAGTATGAAGCCTCACACATAAAAAAAAGTTTGATTCTGATTGGTTCTGAATGGCTCTGATTCCAAGTTAAATGTTTCTGTTTTATTGCTGGTTTCAAGAAATTAAATTAGGCTCACTCACTCATTAATATTCATAATGCCTACCCCGATTTTACTCACCTTTTGTATAATTGCTAAAACCTACAAACTCCTATGCCATAAACTTACATAATAAAAACATATATAATGAAATACTGTAAGATGTTAGCCTTATGAAACTACATTATCAAAACTATAGGAATCAGCTACTACTCGTTCCTGTTCTATCTATACAACACGTACTGTATGTCATATATTCACCATTCCACTTTGGAAACATAGTGATTACAAGCTACATGCCGTAGTTGATATATACACTGCCTTGTTTATTGCAAATAAAATGTAATATAAACAATACAAAGTGTGTAATATATTTTGCAAGTATCCTTATATATATATATATAAATCTATATTAATTATGTAGAGATACACACCACTGCCAATTTATTGTCATTTCCAAAAATTCCATGTAAAGTAACGAAACCCAAATCCAATAGGCATTGACATTATGGTTTATGTTGAACAATGTTAATGACATATTAATAAACATTAATGTCTCATGTTTACTAATTGCATAACGCTCATTTAGAAAGCCAACACGCAGTGGCGGCGCCATGGGGGAACCCCACTTTTCAGAGAGGTATTTTTTTTTATATAATTGTCGGAAACTGCGTTTAAGCTATAGATTTTTGTAGGGGATGGGGTGAGGTACACATTTTCTAGAAATTGGAAATTGCAATACATTTCATAGCATACGAAATCATTTACATCATTAG
>JAODAF010298325.1:1100-15479 GCA_027574765.1 Molpadia intermedia
GGGGGGGAGGGGGGGGGAGTGTATATTAAAATATGATGGATCTGAGGTCGAGGACGATATGTCCTCTTCCCTAATGTTGAACATATTGGGTTAATACATCATTTGGGATTTGGGAAGCAAATTTTCCCCTTTGGGGCAACATTTTGGATAGGTAGATGTATAAACATAGCACACGTCACGAAGATAATTATGTTAATGTTGTACGAAATCGCCAAGGTCTTAAGATGACCGCTTTACAGACATCTAGGCAATGACAACTTCAGGCTTCTTGCAATCCTCTAGATAATAAGAACATTATTTTTCGGCGTGCACTAATATCCCACGAGACGGGAGTAAATCTTTTTCGTTTATTGTCTGTCCATTTTAATATTCTAAGGGATCGAAAAGGATCGATGAAGGAAATAGACAGTTTTAAGATAAAATTGTAAAATGTAAATTGCATCCATTTATCTCTCGAAATAAAAGGGGAATCAACGAATTGACTGATCAGAGGCCCAATATGTAAATGTTTTAGTTTGAAATGGAAATTAGTATAGGCCACCGTGGATTGCCTATGTTTGAGACGCTATAAAGCAGCCTGCCACGTGACATATTCTCTAAATCCATCGGAGTACATTTCACTATTTGAAGAGTGCTAACAATTATCATCAACCTAATTCATAGTGACATTTATAAGATAAGGATGTTCCACGTTGTATCCCAATAACGTCATCTGCTAGCTTTTCGCGCTTCACATTGACATGACCTTGATCGAGGTTTGTTTGATATTTCCTTCCTGAGAGCGTTTTTCCCCTCACTAATTATATACACGTGTACTAGTACATTTCGCCACTACGGTCACAACGGTCAGGCCGTCTCTTATGATACCCTACTCCAATCTCATATGCTGAACACTAAGTGAGAATGCAGCAGGTTCCACTTTTAAAGTCTTTGGTATGAGTGGGCCACGAATCAAACTCGGGCTTCCCGGCTGGAAAGCGGATGCTTTAACCAATGAGCTGACCACACCAATGTTTTATCTTTATTCTGGACTGGTTCAGCCAATGGACTGTTTAACTGAATTTAACACGAGAGGTCTTTTACCTCCTTCGGAACGCATGCGTGTATTCTCTTATTGGCTGATTATAATTTGCATATGTGTGCACAGCCAATCAGATCCAGGCGCGCACATATACGCCCACTATTGAGAGATTAACATTTTTTAGCTAAACAGTTTGAAAATCATGAAAAAATGGAAAATTCTTAATTATAACCCGAAAAATCCTCTTTCCCTTTCACATCCAGGACGGATCTCTATGCACCCGCCCCCCATAAGACATTATGGATCTGCCACTGGTATTACAACACCGTCCAGGCAATGAATATATTTTGGACTTGTTACATTCTTTGACTAGCAAACTATTTCTTGCCCAAATATATTCGACCGCAAAGTATGTCGCTAGAGAATTCAGTAAATTTTTAATAAATCCCTATGTCTTTAACTACAGATCTATTTTCAGCAATTTTTCACTCGTTAAATTGGTCATAAATAAATGCTAGCGAATGCGTTGATGATTTCCCGCGAGCCCCATTATTGCGGTCGTTTTTACATTCACATTATAAACCATAAGTCTTTTCTGTGTACTATAGATCAAGTTTGAGTATTATCATCGTAAATTAGTTTGGGAGAGTTTTGGTCGCCATAGCTGATTATGAAAGCAAAGGCTTGATGTATTTGAAGCAAGATTCAACCAGAAAGCTACCTGATTCAACTCCCAGTCATGTAACGTACGTTCGTAGATTTACATTTACGGGAGTACCAGACGGGTGGTCAGGGGGCAATGACGCCCACACTGAGAACAACTTTCTATATTCTGGCAGAAGTGTTTTTTTATTCTATGAAGTAAATGCGTACGAGATGGGGCGGGGGAGGAGATGACACACAAGATAAGAAATTCTTAAGCTACCCTATCTTTTATCGAGCAGGATCGTATCGCTGTAAATAACAATATATATTTTTTTTAAATAAAGTTACCATGAAGAGTCACACTCAGCTAGTCGTTAAAGAGTCGATGACTCACCGCTTGCATCGTATTATACCCCAGTGATATCTATACAGAAAATATGACAATAGTTTTTATTTCTGCAATTGTCAAAAAAGTGAACAGATTCAAGAAAAAAATACGAAATGGAAGCTATAGTGTTGCACTGTAGAACTTCATCAATGCAAGCTCAATGAGTAGTGGTTTTAACCATCTCACCAACAGTGACGTAACCAGATGGGGCAGGGGATAAGGGGGCGACAGCCCCCTCTCAAAACCTTTGCCCCTCAGAATGTCAGAATTTTTTAAGTTGCTCAAAGCCACACACACAAACACAAATTTTTCAATACCTTCGCCCCTTTCAGCCCCCAGATGAAAATGTCTAGTTACGCCACCGCTCACCAAGTCGACCGTCTGGTTTCATTTTCGATGGTGGAGAGTAGATGCGTATTCACATATGTTCATGTAAACTCAAAACTGAAAATAGTATTCCGAAACTCTAACTAGGCCGAGAAGGCATTGATTGCTACGGATGCCGCGTCGGCCCATGTTATTTCAAGCCGTATGGCAAGCCGTTTTATTTCGATTAATTAATTCGATTTGATATTATCAATAAATAATTGTTGATATCATCAATTATTTGATGATATCATCAAATAGCCGGCGAATAAAAAGTAAAACGGCTTGCCATACGACCGTTTCATTAGATGAAGTCTAGCAGAACACATGCACGTCTGTTCTCGTGAGAGCCGCCGAGATACTCATGACTGTCCCTCACTTCAATGCTGCTTCAATGTTTTAGTTTCTAAAACAACACACGTCCTATCCCCTTTACCATTCTTTAAATCCTGCTATCTGAAGCCGAACCACTTAAGTATTGTCTAAACAAACACATGGTAACAACCCTAAATTTTCATCTACATTTAAAGGGTAATAGTATCACCCGAATATCTACGTTAACCGTGACATTTCAAGCTGGTAAAATTGGTTTTGGTGAACAGTTCATAAATACAATTAACCCATGAATTATGCCGGTTTATTAATTGCCGTACCATTGATAGTCGTTTGAAGGACCCCCATGAGGACAGCACACGGGGACGTAGCCGATGTTTATCGCTACCACAGGCGTCTGTATGACAAGACTGTCTTCTCCTGGGGTGGGGAGGGGTGTTTGTATGGAGAGTGTGCCTCTTCTGTTCTGACAATGCGCCTTTGTTGCTCCGCTCAAGAAATGGGAGCATGTCTTCGCTAATCCTGCCGCAACGACGTTGAACGTTGGAGGTGATGCAGTCAAATGGATTATAGTTTCGCAGCCACGGGTCACGGGTGAGAGTCACGACCGATCCATGCAGTGTAGATTTTTTGAATGCAGCAGCAATATGTTGTTTTTAATTGTCTGGAGAAATACCCACTACCTCGGACAGAAGGGAGGGGCGTGACATTGTAATTTAAGAAATTTATATACCATGCTAATGTGGCTTATAACGATGGATTAGCGTCATATCCCTAGTCGACTGTTATTAATGTAAAGTTTATACTTTATACTAATAACATAGGAACAACATTCTAGTTTACATGTCTAACATATTCAGGTGCGTAGCCAGGTTGTTTACTGGGGGTATCGTTTTTCCATCGGATAGAAAATCGAACGCCGTCCTGGAGGAACGGTCTAAATGGAGGTGGTTTCCCCTCCTCTTTGAGAATTTTTGGAACTTTAAAATATGATTATGTTCGTTCTTCTTAGGAGCCGATCCATGCCTGGCTATACGTGCCTGAGCGGAACTCTCTATTCCGAGGGGGAATTGACCGATCTCCCTTATCCCCCGACTACGGGCCTGATATTAACAACATGCTGGTTTGCAATTGTAACCTTTTGTTTCTAACATATATTTAAACTCAACTGCTTTAACTTCAATAAGATTTTAAACCAAACATTATTCTTCAAAGTACGGCAATTAAACGTAATGATCGTAAACATTGTTGGAGATGAATAAGTTAGGTTGTTAAAGTTGTCATTCACATTCGCAATCAATGTCAAAATGTTCCACATAAAAATGATCCTTCAGATGAAAGTTTGAAGTTGTTAATTATGTTTAAAACTATATACAAAGTTAAAGGTGAAAGTCTACAGAAGCATTAATGACCCTCGACGCATAAACTCACTGCTAAATCTTGCTAATGCTTGCTAATACCGTACTGTGCTAAAAGAATTTATATGCTATTAGCAACATTCATGTGTGTATTTCTAGCCTATAAACAACATTTTGGTTGTGATAACGTGAACCATCACCACGCTTAAAAGGGATGGAATTATATTTCCAATTCCACTCGTGTTTCTCTCTTAATGATTCAATCCCGTCGGCCTTAGTACGCGACACCTCTCAGTAGAATATATCAATAATATAATTTATATAATACATCAATATAATATAATCTATTTACTACGAACGCAATTCATTTTGAGTTTCCCTCTATTGTGAAATCAAAATCTGGGCCTCTAAGATAGATTAGGCTAATAATGCCATATTGAAAATGTACGTTAGGCAAGCATTAGATCTTCTAAAGCATGGTGATAATTGAACCCTTTAGTAGTATTCGAGTAATCGTCTTTATTCCCGTGTGGCATCAATGGACCCCATGAAATGAGCGTCATAAGCAGTTTAATATAGCATCTTTGAAAACACCATAAGCGATTGCTTTTACCGTTTTTACCCCTCAAATTGTGTATTCAATATAATGAATAACATATTAGATCGCGTGCTAAGAAGAACCGAAGAACATAAAATATGCAGTCATGTTACAAAGCATCCATTTCTAAATACGATCTGGATATATTCATATAATATGTTTTTGTGTTCTGTGGATGTCAATACAAATGACTAGGAATAAAATAAATAATTTCTGAAATATTATAGCCTAAGTATACCGAAACAAACGGTAGCATATACGTAAATAATAATAATAATAAATCAATTAAATAATAATAAAAGTAATCTATACGTAAATGTAAAAAAACTTGTGACAAATACTTGGCAATTAGTTGTGTTGGACAACTGTTGCTTTAACCAACATTATGTTACTAATTCGGGAATTTTCATTGCAAAAAACAGGCTCAACGGGCGATTCATCGCATTTGACAACAGCGTATGGGTTTCGTGGAATTTGTGCCCCAAGAACGCGAGTTTCCTTGGTGCAATAGCCGCACACTATATGCTATCTCGGAGATATGGTTTACATTGACAAAAGAGTAAGGGTTACCAGTACACTGAATAAATGGTCACTGTATTGGTTTAAGTCTCGAATGTGTACATTCCAACACTGGTACCGTCTATTACGTAAGCTTCATAAGCCCGTTAAGTACCGAGTAGTCCCATTAGGTACCGAGTAGTCCCGTTAAGTATACCGAGTAGCCACGAGTAGTCCCGTTTAAGTACCGAGAGGTACCGATTATTCCCGTTAAGTCCCGAGTAGTCCCATTAGTTACCCAGTAGTCCAGTTAAGTATACCGAGTAGCCACGAGTAGTCCCGTTAAGTACCGAGTAGTCCCGTTAAGTACCGAGTAGTTTCATAGTGCAATACCGGACCTACGGCTGTGCTGCAATCTTTAAATATCACGACCAAATGTGGCATTCGTAAGCTGTTCATTACGTCATCTCAGCCATTGATCACTTTTTTGTCGGTGTGCTAAACATTCGGGGCAACAGAGCCAGTGGCGAGCTCTGCGTGGACGTGTAAAGAACTTCCTTGCTGCTCTCGTCCGTGACTATATTAGTTATGTTCGAGTTGAAGATTGATGTTCAACTTAGAATCGTTTCTTTTAACATCCGGGACTCAAGGATCCTGAATCATGACATCATCAAGTTGTCTTTCATACACATTATGCTAAAGTCATCTTTCCGTTCACCCTACATTACGGATTCCCGTCACTATTACGAAAATAGTATCAGTACCAACAGTCGAAACTACCGTATCACCCATATATTATACTGACGACGTACAACCCCCTCCCTCTCCCGAGTTGAACCTATACTAAAACAATATGCTACAAATTACAAAACTACGGTACACTATCAGGTTTAGAATATAATTCGTTCTGATTATTATTTAAAAGTACAGTGGTGGATATTCTACTAGGGGAACTAACACTTACTTTTAGAAGTTTAGGATAGTACGGTAACCTACCACTCAGAACCGTGCTGGTGTCGTATATCTACCCATATTCACACTAGAATTATTAAAGTAATTTAAATCACCTCCAATCTACCCTACTTTAACACCATCAGTTCCATATTTCTCTAAGATATCCAGGAATAAATAGTGAACGAAAATATACCGTAAAAACTGCCTCAAAATACCTTTAAGGCACTTTTCCTGAAGGTGAACATTTTGGGCAGATTTTCTATGATAGTATTGTGCACAGCCTTAAGAACGGTTACAACTTAAGCATGTCGATATTTCGCTGGTAATACCTCTAAGAATGTACGTTATTGGTTAGATTTCTGTCACATGATTCAGTCAGCTCTCGAGAAACATAATAATTTACTTCAGAGCGATATAGGGATTGATCAAAGCCAACATCAACTTCACGAGAAGCTATTTTATTAAGAAGACAAATTACCAAGAGGAAACTTCCCGTGGAGATGTTCAGTGTTAGAAACTGACGGATCGGATTAAGTTTGCGAATATCAGAAATAAATAAGGCTTTCCGAAATTTAGGTGTTCGAGGAAAGTGAGAATAGGTTATAAGAAATTAAGATTAAGACTTCTGGATTGTTTGTATATATTAACTTTAAAAGTGTTTGACTTTTTGAACCTATAGAATGACTTACGGAAATAACTGAACAGAAACGAGAAATGTTTTAGTGTTTGTCAAATTTATTACGTTTTATTGAGAGCGATTGAAGAAAATGGATTTCATTTACCAATGATGACATATTACATGTAGGTGAATATAATATTTAGCAGAATTACGTCTTCAAGTTGAAAAAATACGAAAGGAAAGGAAGACGCCAGAAGATAATTTCACAGTTCTGTGAGTTATTTGTACATTACGATTTGCGATATAGTAAAGACGATTTAGCTGCCTTATTTGTACACGAACAGAGAAAAAAGGAATTGATTTTATATAGTTTAATCATATTTAGTGAGTGATGATACAATAGTACTGTACTCGTAAGTATTCAATACAGAAGAATTCAATACATAGTGTATACTGCATACAGCGACACATTACTAAAGAAGATTACAGGAATTTGAAGGTAAGACCGTAATATGTTTTATATCATTTGATGAAATTTAGTGAGGTGCGCTTCGATTTCAGACCAATGTGCGATTATGCGTTGACAAATTTTCAGGGGAGATGACGATTTAGCGGATTTCAGTCAACAACCACATACGAATTAGCGTAAGGAAACTAAGTTTATATATTAAAAGAAAAACAATGATTGAGTAACAATATTAAGGCGTTACCGTATAAAACAAAAATGTTTATAATTTGATAACTATAAAAGGAAATGACGTTATAAATAAAGGAAATCCAATTCTGGAATGCGTTTGTGCGTTAACAATTAGAAAATGAACGCACGAGTTTTAAGAACTTGAGCAGTAGAGAAGAATGTATAGGTACGACATTATTTTATTAAAGGATTCGTGCAGATGATGATACTTTGAAAACGTATGTACTAGTATAACGGTTTAAAGTATAGAATAAATAATGAGGTTCTTGTGTTGAAGGCATAATATAATTATGATTGTTATATCTAGAGTTGAAGGCATAATATAATTATGATAGTTATATCTAGAGTTGAAGGCATAATATAATTATGATAGTTATATCTAGAGTTGAGGTATGCACTATTAAGCTAGCAGGCTACATTTAGGAGTTGATCTGGTGCGCTGGGAGAAACGTAATTTGAAAATGTAGCATGGTAGAATGGCATTTGGATCGCTCAAGTATATTATTATTTCTACAAACAGTAAATTGTGAGCCCATAAATCTTTCCACCAGTTATCTATATCCCTCATATTAGAAGAGAGGAAGTTAAACATATGATCCATAATGAAGTACAAAATTATGTTGTCCAAGCTCAGAATTTTACCACCTTAAATTTTCAAATAAAATTTGATTAAAATTTTAAACGATTTGAAAATATGATATCTTTGACGACAAATTTCTTGTTGAAACTGTAAAATACGCTGGAGGCAATTATTTTTAGATGAATTTCAACCCACATTCGGCACATATTTTCAACTTATAGTGGGATTATAGTACAAATGTGAACCTTTAAAAAAATGAAATGTGCCATGCAAATTGAAATCAAATCGATATCAAAATGTGTTACTTTAATGGGTGATCCAAATTCGGTAGTGATTCAAATTCTATACATTCAGTATACATGATATACTTTACTTAATCAGCTCATCGTAATTATATCAAGGCAGTTTTAAAAATAAATAAAAATTTATATCCCAGCTGCCGGGGTGGTGTCAGTGATGGATTATGAAAATATTTTAGCTTTTAAATTTCAGTATCTCATAAACAAGGCTACATTTGTCACAGAGTCTCATCTATCTTGGCAGGTTTCTTTAGAACAAAAAAGCAGTCCAACATTGCCACTAAACTTTGTAAACTATTAAACACAATTTTAAGCTTGTTCTACTTAATATGAAACTTTATTAAACTTCACTGGTATAGAGGTCCTCTATGGCAATGGTTTAATGTAAATTGCATCCACTTTGGTTGTATCTTATAGATCTATATCTATTTCGACGCTGTTCGAGAGATTTAGCGAATTGAGTTCTAATCGCTTGGAGGCTTCTAGATTAAAATCGACAATTAATGACTATAATACGATTGGAAAGAAGCGTTTATTTGGGTGATTGAAGAACAATTTATAAAACATGTTAGATTTAAATAAAGAATGCCGACTTTCAAACGATCGCGAATGAAAACAAGTGTGACAACTATAATGAAACAATTCTCAAGTTTCGAACTGACTTATTCCGCTTGTCGGCTTCTTGATTTCGTGACGGGCTGGGAAAGCGACAGCTTGGTAGATGAGTATAGAGAAACGTTTCAGGCTTAGATGTAATTGAATGAGCGAAGCAACAACAGGATCATTTCAGGGAACAAATAGTTCTTCGAATGTGGGGGAGATGGGGGGAGGGGGGGGGGATCATGATGGGATCGAGTGGAGTCATCACTCCACGATACTCCACATACACAGCAATATATTATTTGTTTAGTTTGTAAATAACTACAGTGCATTGCGGCTGTTACTGCATATATGATACAGCGGTGATATTTATTACACTTTTCCCCATATACCGGACAAATCAGTCACTTTTGATCGATTTTATTTTTTGTGGGGGAGGGGGGTTATTAATTGTTTAATATATATTGGCGTGCCCAATGCTTCCCTCTACATACGTCACTGATGAAACGCGGTGCCGTTGGCGTCCTGACGAATCCTTAAGGACGACTTTAAGGATCTTTAAGTCGACGTCCTTGTAATATTTCGATAGATTAAAATACAGTTAGTCATTTTTACTTAAGAGCGAAGAAATAACGAGACCCTCAAGGAACAATATAGCGTAGGATTGCGCTTTTGGCGCTTGAGAAATTGTCAAAGACAATCTACTGATTGATGTATTCATAAGCGTATGTGGGACAACTGTTTTAGAGGCATGGTAAATTTTGTAAACTTGAGCATTTTATTTCTATTGAATATAGGCACAGACAATATAAATACAATCCATGTTAAACACTTATTGGTGTCGTGATAAGAGCCTGATAAGTAACAATTAACATATTAGTTATATAAGTACAAACTGTTTTAAATCATGATATTGGCTCAATAATTTTGCCCGAATTATGATGTTTTTCTCAGCTGGGGAGAGGTGCTCACACTTCCCAGCCCGCAATAGTACCAGTAACATCTTCATAATTAACTATAAATTATTATTAATTAATAATTAAATTAAAATATCATAATTAAATTAAAAGATTTGAGTTACTAAAAATCATTTGGATATCCAGAGTTGCAGTGCTTAAATTGAAAGAATATTTACTAAGTTTTCTATCTTTTCTTTGAACGAGTAAAACTAAATGTTCTGTTATACAGTTCTGTTAACAGTACTTTTAAGATTGGAACTACTAAAATGCACCAAACTTCACCAAATGCCACCAAACGGACGATATCTTCTGACCTTGAATTGATGAGTTTACAAACCTACAATATTTTCGGATTGATTAAATGAAAGCATTTGTCGGTCTTGTCAAATTATCATATCTCGACACGGACGGCATGTTCTGCCGCGTAATTATTGTCAAGCTCAAGTAGTAGTTAGTATATTGTAGTCTATAGTCTAAATGAAAAAAGACACTTTAAATGTATATTCATGAGATAAGGATTTCTTAATAATGACATCCGACCAGGAACAGAGACTCCTAAATTTCAGCGAGGTCAAGGGTTCTGAAATAGGTAACTCCTGGCCTGCATTCATTATATAAACATACGGATCGTGATATACAGTTAATATTCGAACGTCAACCGTATTATTAGTTGACAAGAAAGAAGATTCCTCAAGCCCCACTTGAAAGAAAGTTATATAGGGTATAGGGGGTTGGTAAATTCCGATTAACGTTTTTCGTCTCTACCCGGTAAACCTGACTTTTTTACTCTAGTAGTCCTATACTAAAAATAGTGTCGTATGTATATGCTAATGTATCCGTGTTATCTATATATATATAGTAACACAACAACCAATCTCAATATGTTTACCAGTAATGATTTGGTGGTATACAATGTTTCCCATCAAAATAATGGGCTTCACCCCTCCCCGTAAGAAAACCGGGCCTACTTTAATGCCGCAAGCTAAGTTGTACGCACAAATAAAAATTTAAATCAAAACTTTCGACGATTATCTAGAAAAAGCCTATTTGAAGGAAAACCATTTCATCTTTCTTCTGTAGAGATTCTACGTCAGCTTTTCTCCCGCCAAGCGTGTAAAAGCAATTCCAACAATAAATAAATAATAACGTCCTGTCTCGAACTTCAGGCGAAATTCAAGGTTTGCATCAAAATCTGCATCAAAACATGTTGCGTTGTCCATCGAACATTATCTTAAATGTTCATAGTATTACAAAGTGAACATCATAGATGTTTGCATAAAAAGATACATTTATTTTAGAGCTATTTTTTAACATAAGTTAAGTTTTAACATCATTTAGAGGCCCGAAACAGGTTTTAATACTACGCTGATGCCACATCCAAAGTATACTACACAAAAGCACACGACATAGCCGAAGTTCGAATATACCATTGCAATTAAAGTAATTGATTTCTTTAGATATTTTACATTAAGCCTTGCTCAATTAAGCCTATAAGTATTCGTGATACAACAAATAAAATATGGCATATCTATCAGTCAAATATGAAGCTCGTTCATTATGTTGTTATTAAGATTTGGTGTTTTGCATCATTTTATGTGTTAAATGTATTAAACCACACACACTCATGCATATTAATGTGATGGACAATTCCCGTTCTTTATTATCTCCATAGCAAATACAAAGATGTACGGAGATACCACTGACAATGTATTGAAGTTATAACAAGTTTACATTAAGCCCCGCAAAACTCATTAATATTCATAACATGTAGAATACAAACAATGGACACATCTACATTTCTTGGGGCATCTATCTGCCAAGTATGACATTGATCCACATTGATGTTATTAAGATATGATGTTTAAGAACCAGCAGTCACATCATCCATGCCATAGGTTAGAAAGCCTCATGTATAAAAAAACATTTAAAATAACCCATATTTTCTCCAAAATGTTGTCTTGATCTCTTGTGTCAAACATACCTGTTTATAAGTTTCAATATAATATGAGTATGCAATCAGTCAACTATACCATTCCGTATTATGGACCTCATCAAACCGGCAAGAACCCTACTTCATCTGTCCAATATGTAGGCCTACAACAGTAAACACAATAAGATCTACCACATTTTATGTTATTACAACAACCCGCTGCAGGTGTCGATAATAAATATATATAGGGGACCTATCGCATTCTTGCGGCTCATTCTCCAATGGGCAAGTCATATTACCTGTTGCCCAGGTTATGTCCATGTTCACTAACACCGAGACATCGCGCGACTATAATACTTCAAGATGGTCACAGCTCATGTACCTTCGAGAAATAAGGTTCAATCTGCCCAATTTATATTGGTTACGGTAGCATGCATTCGTAAATAATAAAGAAAAACCAGTTGCCATTTTATGCCAATTGTCCAGCTCTGGCGAGTTCTGAGGTTTAAACACTGATTAATTGGACTATTTAAGAATGATCACCACAAATGTCCTGTAACTTCCTGTAAATACGCGCTGTGGAAAAGTACGGGCGATTCAACCTTTCGCGTTCGACATTGATTAAGGCAGTGCGCATGCGTCAATAATTAAAATGAAATACAGACGACTGATCACTTTTATACCTACAGCCATATGAAAAATTATTTATAACAACCAGCTTTCTCTTGTCTTTCATTATGATTTACGTTTATAATGCAATTCTAGTAATCCAAATAAAGCCGCAATGGAACAATCTGACAAGAAAGAAACTTCGAGCGACATTGAGTCGTTTATAATTTCAAAGTTTCGAAATAAGTTTGAAAGGAAACCTACTTCCAAGTATAATGATGTTTATGACAGACTTTTAGATAATGCCGTATCGTAGATCAGATTACGCACGTTATTATCAATCAAAATCAAACCCCGACGGGAAACAAATTATATAGAACTTGGCATTTGTTATAACCGCTGTTATAAGTATCATGGCTCTTTATTATGGATGGATGGATCGAAAGTAATTGTAGAAGATTAAGAATCGGTTTAATAGCAAGTAAATACTAAAAAATGGGTCGCATTCAACGACGGATTCGTGTAACAATAAATAAAATAATTTTCAGTTGCGGCTTATTTCTGAAATCTGCAAATTAAGCCGGCATATAAGTTCGCGACTATAATAATTAGTCCATTCGTGCATCTTCATTACTATTCAAGCGGTTAGCAGAAAACACACTCGTCTTTACAGTGTTCACGCGAAGCTCAGCACTTAAATAGTAGTAGTAAATTTTAGCAGGCCGAGAAGGAATTTTATTGATTGCTATCACGTGATCGACAGCCTACGGATGCCACGTAGGACCATGCTGTTTTCGACCGCCGATGCATGTTTGCGCCATCGAAAGTGCCTGGTACATCATTCTGATCCAGTCCACTTCAGTCCATATGATATTTTATGAAAACGAACACGTTGTATGATCGTTAACACATTTTAACTAAAGTACGCTTTGAAAGAATATGGTTGACGTAGAATATGTTTCATGTTTACAAATAGTTAATTCAATATTGGAAACATTTTGTGAACTAACTCGATTGAAATAATCAATAAATTCGATTTTTCAACTAAACCGGTGTCTTAGTAATCAAAGCGAGATAAGTTATGTGCATCGAATCGTAACCTGGTAACAGTATGTAACTTGTGTAGGAATAATGTTGACGGAGTTTGTTATATGTTCATATGATATTGAACAAAAAACAAACATTTGTATGGAATGTATGATCGTTGAAACATTTGAACGAAAATACCTTTTGCAAGTTTATATTCACACAAACAGAAAGTTTCAAGTTTGTAACCTAACTCCGATGCGATTGGGATATTAAATTAATTGTAGAAATTCAATATACAAAACCGGATTAATACTACCACACGGAAAGAAGGTTTGGTGATTGAATCGTAATAATATAGGCTATGTTTTATATATGTACGTTGCATGGGAATTGTTTATATTCATATAACATTTAATAAAAACCACAACACGAACATTTCTTTCAAATCTATAATGATTTACGGTAACACAACGTTTTAATGGGTAAAATTTTCCAAACTTTATTAAAATTAATATGAAAGTGGTTCAAAGGTTTGTCTTCGTAACAATTTTCGACGGAAAACACGTATTTCCATACAATATGGCAGAAACACAACTTGTTCGCATGTGTATACAGTGATAAGCTTAGGTCATTGATATTAAAAGATTAAAGTAGATTATTGTAGGAACTAAGCTTACCTGATTGTCTCGTGTTTTTAGTATGCAGTACTAGTTGTCGCGACAACCCAAATGTTGGGATACATCCCTAAAACTGGGTATATATATATACAAGATGTATCCACGTACTCCAAATAAAATAAAAGTAAAGGTAAAATATGCCATCTCAAAAAGAGAACACATAACTATTGACAAAAACGGAGTACTGAAAGTTGTTATAAATATATTGAAATTTTCGGC
>JAODAF010299435.1:0-23510 GCA_027574765.1 Molpadia intermedia
AGCTGGCGGGTGGGGGGTCTGGGGGTGGGGGGGGGGGGTGGTGGGGGGGGGTACTAGCGTTATTATTCTGGGAAGGGGGACTAGAATTATATTCGTGGAGACAGACATAACCTACTATTATACTCTTTATAACGGATAAATTAATAATAAACACCTACCTCAAAATGGGGTGAGTCCTCATTTGAAGATGTCGCGTTTCCAAAATGGTGGCTTCTTTTACAGCTAAAAGGCCAAACTCGCATACCAGGTGATTGATGTAGATATGCAGATCATCATGTACGGTACTATTGGGGGGGGGGATCCACATGGCACCCCTTGGCTACACCCCAGACATGCATATGGCTTTTCAATTAATTATTATTTGTCATAGTTTCCTGTTTCAGTCAGTAACAAGTGACTTCACACGGTTATATTTATTATTTATAATTCTCTAATCCACCTCAATTTCCTTTAACCGTAATTTAGGATATTTTTTCTACTTTCTCTTTCAAAAGTACGAGTTGAGGAGTTGAACGGGAAATATATTTGGCTCATTTATTGTTATTAAATATTATTTCTATTTTTATTGTAACCATTATTTTTCTAATTATAACCCTGTTTAATAACTAAGGTAATAATTAAGTTAGCCCGGGGCACACTGCGCACGAACACAGTAGCTAAGAGTCCGGATGGTGCACCTCCTGGTTAGAGGCGGAGCCATGAATTTACGACGCTGAGGGAGGGATGGGGGTCAGGCCACTTGTGAGGGCTTAGCCGAACATGCCAGCTTCTAAAAATGAAACAACGTTAGAAACATAGTACACAAAGAATTTTGTTTAAATATATTTGACGTTAGCGAAAAAAGGATGGCGCACTTCGGATTCGCGACAACCGGCAGACAGATGAACATAATTTCTTGTCTGTATGTTTCTTTCACATCAGAGCCATTCTACGTCATAATGGAACATTTATCACTGGGAGACCCACAGACACATCTACGCCAAAGCAGACAGCACGTGACCAATCACGCAGAGAGTGAGTCTGCGCAAATGAGGTAATATAAATCTAAAGGGCGGGCTTCGATGCGGAGGTTGATGCTGAAATGGTTGTTTTGAGATCAAGCATATTGCACGGCAAGTTGCACGGCAAATGACCTTGACCTTGTCGGCTCAACGTTGCCACCCTTGGTGGTTTTTCACCAGATCTGGTGAATTTAGGACTTGCAGCTGTAACTAGTCAGTGTACGGCAAAATATGGTACCTGGTGCATTGTTGTGAAATAGATGGGCAATGATCTGGTGATATATTAAACTTCAATAACAACAACTGCGTCTGCTTCTATCGAATATGTCGACCGAGATGCACATAGTTACCAGCAGTTAACAACGAGAAAATCATGGCAATACATTCATAATAGTGATGCTCTCTGTTGTTTGTTGATAGGCAGGCGACAATAAAAGCCCATGCGTTTGAAATAATGAAGAAGAATATAATTTCACTGGCAAGCTAAAATTGTGAAGTATTTTAAAGCAGCTCAGCTGTAACGTTAGAAGCAAATTTAGCCTAACGTTAGGTCACCATATTAATAGGCTATACTGTTGTAACATTAGGCTTATAGTAAATTTTCGGCATTACAAAATACGGCAATAAATGTCGCATGCCTTGTAAATTACCTCTTACAGCTAATATAATTACTTTAAATTACAACTTTGTTATGCCAAATAAAAAAGAAGCACTACAAGTCTGCAACTGTTATTATATGTAATCATACTAATTCTGGGGAAATCTAGGGAAATGAATAGTTCAGCATCACTGCCTTGCATTGCAAAAAGTGCAAGTCCACCCTCTAGATTTTCTATTAGCTCTGTGGCTAGCACACACACACAGACATGCACCATCATAATGACATATGCCTCTTATGAATTTGGCATATAACCATCCAGAATGCAAATATGCGCAGTAGTTGTTCCAATGCTATGAGATGTTAATTAGGAAGTATAAATTAGGCCCATCACATAGTAATATTCAAAATGTGTGCAAAAGTATTGGGATTATACATAGCTGACATATATATCAAGTATGTTAACAAATCAACCTATTGCCATGTTTACAAGCTTTTTAATGTGATAACATTCTATATCATTTGGGGATAATATTGTGAATGAATTTATTTAATGCATGTGCATGTACATCAACTGACATCATCACATCAAGTATGAAGATATAATCATACATTTGGTTGCAGAGCTATTGACATTTTATGAATTTTAGGTTAAGCACTCATTGGTATTAATCTGTGATTATTTATGTACATGGGTATGTAAACAACAGTATGCAAGCAAATGTGTCTCAGTACATATTTAATAGCAATAATGCCAGTTCACATAGTACTCCAATTAATTTGTTCAGATATACTCACATGTTGCATGTTTTCACTTGAACTGTTGTAAAATGCACTTGACAGATCAGCAACCTCAGCAAATGTAACAGGTTGGTCAGATAGAAATGTCCTGTTATAGAGGCTGAGGCATGTCTTCAATGACTGACATGATCTTCTGATTTGCCCTGTCACCCTCTGAGCAATTGCTTGTCCATCTGCATAAGAAATTTCATATAATGTAAACTGCAACATACACAATTCTACCTCCTCGACACATAGGTTGGCATCATTGGATACTAAGCACCAGAGAGAGTGTTCATATATTGAATGCTATTGCATACCTATGCAATGGTACGCTGGTGCTGAGTGTTCAACCATTCTATTTCAATCATTCTATCTCATATGATTCCTCGACCTGTGTCAAGTCAAACAGACATGTCTCACATAATGCACAAACCATTCCACACCACTTAAAATGGTCACAAAATAACACATTTCAACACTTTTTAGAAAATGAATGATTACAAAACTACATAAGGTTGCTTTATCAAACTTAGTTAATTTGATTTTCTTTGCATTATCGACCAGATTTTAACATGCACATCATATGCGACTGCAACAATTATTGTTCTATCTATCAATGCCAAATAAAAATCTTACCACTGTATTTCCTAGATATCTCCTTTAAGTAAGAATATTCAATTGCTTGTCCCCTTAATTTTTCCTGAAGGCTCTTCTTTTTGGCTTGGCGTATTTCACAAGATGCCTCCAAATATTCTGGAGAAGTTGTATTCCAGCGTGTCACTACACCATGCCTCCGCTCCGACTTTAATAGAGATTCTTGTACTCTGGTGAGAGGGTATAAGTACATGTAGATTAATTTCATTCCTTCCTTTGGCATCATATAACCATATATTTGGCAACCTGTAACAACAATTAATGTCTGTCGATATATCCGGTATTAAACCACATACCCATGTTATCAATAATAATATTCGCCCATAACATCAATATATAGCACCCATAATGATATAGTAAACATTGATAAGTGTATGGTAATCTCAATCAATGGCATTATATTTAAAAAAGTAGTCAAAATTGCTATACTTTTTCTACTTTCACCATTGTTGATATTTTGTGCCTACTACCAAACAAATATGGACTGTGATAACCTATTGATGTCATCAAATTGATTACAACATTTTCTTTAACAAAAATCCAGAATATGACAATGAGATTCAAGTTGGCTTTAGTGAGTTAGCATGATTACATGTTGACCTCAACTTATCTTTTACCTCTACCACACATTATATGGTTCTTGTACTCAATATACTCAACACACACACCAACAAGATTAATCCAAGTCAACATTTCTGTTTTTTTGTTTTTTTTAAATCTCAAATGACGTTTGACCTCTATCTAGCAAAATCAACAGGGTTCCTGTACTCATTGCATTGATTCCTTGAGGACCTTCAGCAATGAATCCAACATGTCCATGTGTCAGTACTTACTGTTTGCTTTGAGCACTGAGCAGAACAATTCGGTCTGTGTCTTCACACAGGGCTAAATCAAGGCTGCAGAGAAAGTTTAAATATTTCAGTTATACTTAGCTGATGATTGACTCAATATTGCAGGCCGACTCAAAATGATGCCTAAAGATTTGTGTATAGTTTCTTTTAAACAGTATATATTTTGATCTGAAAATACTAACATCACCATACTACATATACAATTTCAATGTAAAACCATGCACACAGTACCATACTCTACAGCAACAGTAATTGGTTGCCATGCTTATCTGTGGTTAAAATCTGACCAAAACAGCTGAACTCAGAACAATCAATTGTTTAAAATAACACTAATTAAATCAAATTGACCATGGTCTATTTGTGTTAGCTATCACAACAGGCTAATGCTGAAGAAAAAAAGTTAAATCATGACAGTTATTCTATAATTAAATATGTTAATGTAATGGGTGGATCAAAAATAATTATCTAATTAAATTAAATGATGTATGAAGTTCATTACACATAGTGTTACAGAAATGTGATGTGCACAAATAAACAACTGAATACTTTAACTCGACCATGAACACAAGCCTATCAAGAATGGCATCGAACCAAGAAGCCAATATTGGTATCTGAACACTACACTTAAGAATGCAACTTATAAGTATAACAATTGTTTTCAACCAACCTGTATGTTACATCTGACCTCAATGAAGCTCAATATACTGTCAACTCATAATTTTACGTCAATTGAACCATGCAGTATTATTTGAGAGTAAAGTACAAACTGTATTGGATGACAATGTGTTTATCATGCTAAAGCCTAAACAACTATTGGATTTCTGTTTCACGGTCACACATAATGGTAATTTTAAGCAGATAAGCAATTGGTTCAAAATGGTAGCTTACAACTCACCACAGTTGTTGATATAGGTCAAGCATTTTTACATATTCTTCTTTCCATGAAGGTTTTTGTTCTGCAAAGCAAAAAATACCAAATGTTACAGACATGCAAATATAAATTTACCATTGGATTTAACTATGCATAATAAGACATGTAGGGTGCGTTCATATCCAGTATGAATATAATTTGGATATAGCATGGTACATTACTATACACATCATGTGGCATGTACCTATCATGTATAACATTGATCTATCATGAGATCAAAATTGGGAGGGCTTGATTGACGATAAATTGAATAAGGATATTTAAATTTAAATGCATTTTCTGTCACAGACAAATTTCAAATGGTGGGGGCTCAAATAGAAAGTGAGGTGACTGATGTAAAAGGTACATATTGTGAATTCCAACATTGCTGACTTACAAATATTACTGAGAATGATATATCAATTACCTGAACATGTAACTAGCATTTAGTAGCATCTGCATACCCCAAGTGCAAACTTATTCCGGCAAATAGTTATGGATATATGGACATTAGAATTTTGCTCAACTTGAGAGATATGATCTACAAAACTCTAATTACTGCTTAAGCATATGGAACCAAGCTATGTCACAACCATGTCCAATCAGCAATGAGACATGTTCCTACTGCATTAGAACCAAAACATGTGTTCTGATGCTGTGAGGTGTTAATAATTTTATGTTAAGCCTGCCCACTTATTAATATTCATGAGCATAACAAACATGTACTGATTATGGCCAACAAATATACCAATTATGACATCAATCCAACTGGTCATTCTCAAGATACCATGTTTGGAAGCTTTGTACAGTAGTAAAGTTCTAGCTCCACCCATTTATGAATATTAATGAGGCTGAATTTATTGATTACACAAGCATGTACATACTCTCAACTGACAAAACCATATGAAGTACAAAGGTCGTCAGACTTCTGGTTGCAAAGTTATTGACATTTTAAGACTTTTACAATAGTAATTAATATTTTTGAGACCAGACCAAAAACAATATGGATCATGTACTCATTATGGCCGACAAATGTACCAAGTATGATATCAATCGTTCTTGGGATATCATGTTTACAAGCACAGGTGTCACACACATATACATACACATACAAATACATGCATACACATTACACACACACATGCCACTTGACTGCATAGGTTCTGATGCTGCCTTCACCATCAGAACCAAAAATTGTGAATAGGTGAAATTCGGTCAAACACTGTTACACGAATGAAAATCAATAAAAAGATTTTCTCCATTATAATCTTTTTATTGATTTTCATTCGTGTAACAGTGTTTGACCAAATTTCACCTATTCACAATTTTTCATTTATTGCACCATTTTGCTAACAGAGAACTGATTTTTTTACCAGCTATGGCCCTTTAGACACATCCCCAAGACATGGTTCTGCATTATGATTTCACCAAGTTTTCAAGATCTGACTCACAACCATGAAATATTGTGAGCAGGCAAACCAACATTCATGTAAACCTAGTTAATAGTCTACAATTTCCCTAACAAGCATAAAACTGGACAGGCATACTTACGTTTGTCAGACTTCACTTTAGAAGCTAGATTAGATTTCTTGTCCTGCCTCCACTTCTTGATTGTCTCTGGATGGACACCAGCTGGTAATTAATAATAACAATAGTAATATTTAAATGCCTCTAATGTTATGTAATTATTGTATCCTTTCATTGTGATTGTCATTGTCATCATTAACTTATTGCTGTACATATTCATACCTACACTCAACTTTGTCAAATTTTAAAATTACGATTATTGAAATATTTCTCAAAATCCATTGAAATGAAGGTTATTAGAAATGGATAGGCATTGTCTTACACATAATGTAGGCCTATGTAATGAATTGTTTATCATGAACTGCACATTCAAGCTCACATGATGCTGTACAGTTATATAATTTGTCATATCAAATAATATTTATGGTATACAACATTTTGACTTATTGCCTATTAAGATATTGTTTTGTCTTTACAATGATTGTGTATCATCACATGAGACACTGAGAAAGTTAGTTGAAATAGATTTAAAAGAGCTTAGTACTTTTCATTTCTTACTGCAATGGAAACTCACAAAACATGAGATTGTTCTGTCACTGCAATATTAACATAGTCATTTAAGTAATGACAAGTAACTGTATGTCATTGTTAGATGACATCACTATTAAAGGTAAGGTATATTTGCATGTATATATGTACTACAGTATAAAAGGAATCATTACCTTCAGAACAGATCTGCTGCAGTTCAGTTTGAGACTGTTTGATGATATCCTTTCCTTTCTGCATAGATGTACAAAGGAAATTACCTACAAGACAAAAATATCACATCTAAGAGTAAGTATTGGTGATTTCATGTTAAACACTACCATATATTGGCATTCATGGATGTAATTCAAGATGTACATACTAGTACACAAAACATCTAGCATGCAAATTAATGAATGTTTCCCAATTGCTATGAAAAGTGTGAGTGTATCATGCACATATACAAGGTTTTTGTAATGTGACCTCTGATAAACTTTGACCTCTACTGAAATCAATATGCTTTTTGCATACAATATAAACAAACTATGGTTCAAATTGACATCATTAGGTTTCATTACAAGATTTTTACAAATTGAACTCTGACACAACCAAGTGTTCTTGTACTTGACATGGACAACCCACACACCAACTATGAACAGCATCACATACACACATACAAACATAATCATGATTGCATAGATTCCTTTTGGTCAGTACAGCATAGCAAATAGTGTTTTTATGCAAGATCACATAATCATGCATCTGTTTTCCAACATAAAAGCTTGTAGCTTGTAGAGTGTTAATTGACAGCTTCTTATATACTAATGAACTTTGGGGTTGATGTGTATCATTAATTCAGCTAAAGATGATTAATACATGTCCAGACAACACCCCCCACAAACCCACACATGTTTAAATTTAAATTAACAATACCCATTCTACCATTAATTAATGCCTTCATCTGGCAAACATTAATGTTCCCCAGCATTTGATCATCTATTATGTATATGGTGGCAAAGAAACCTTACAGCAGTCATGATCAACATGTAATGGTGTTCATGTGTGTTATCCAATACAAACTCAAAAAGTGTTGTACATTATCTGTCATCTTTGCTGAGCATATGGATTCTGCTTGTTTTCAGAATATACTGCTTTATCTACACTCAACAACAGTTCTATACATGTCATATTAGGAGTTCTGACACGTTTCCGCAAGAAAAAACTCTTATTTTTGGTTAGTAATTAGTACTGTGCATGTGTGGAATTCATTTGCTTACCCAAACTTGATATCTTGCATTCAGCAAAATGTAAGAGAGCATCACTAAGTAAATCTATCCGATGTGACGGTGTCATTTCCTTTGTGATGTGGGAAAACCTCCTCAGAAATGACCAGAGTCTCTCCATACATTCACCATCAGTCAAACCATAACCCTCTCTCCATCTTGTGCTGTATCCAATCTTAAAATGAAAATTCCATATATGACTTACATTATACAACCAGATAAATACACTCAAATAAAACTAGAAAACAATTGATACATGGTTCTGATGCCAATAATATAACAATCCACTGACTATCCTCACATTTACAAAACAAAATCCACAGGTTTATCATAGCAATATTCCTGATATTTAAACAGGGTGGATATTAGACTGTGATCTTGTAATGACTTTGTGTAATGCTGAGTGATGTATTGATTGCTATATTTCATCACACCCAGAGATCCAAATCAGAAACTACTTCAAACAGTGTAGTGCCAAACAAAAAATCTTAGAATGCAAACCAAGAAAACGACAAACGATATGCAACAATGTTCAATTATGACAACAGACAATGTCTTAACAACAATCTAATGTCTATTGGCCAATTACACTGTTTTAAACATGGCTGTACTGTTATACGTTTTACACAGCTACAAGTATTGGCATACTGAATAAATATAAGTGTAATATACACCTTATTATATGGACTTGAGAACATACTTCATAAATAGTTCTGCATATAATAACTCTTGCCAATTAAAATGCCAAATGTTATTGTATGTTGACAGTTTTATGGTTAAGCCCGGTTCAGTCATTAACATTCATGAGACCTGCCACACTACTATCCATGACCATACCAAGTATTACATCCATCCATCATTCAATTGAGGTATTATTTTTTTGTAGTATTTGCTATCTTAATTCCATCTGGTGCCAGCACTCATGTATTATTAATGAGATTAAATTGCATACTATATCAACTTATGCCTACTACTGCTATATACTTTTGTACCAAATATGAAGCAAATAAATCATATACAATGAAATATACATATGACAGGGCCTGCCCACTCATATCAATCACAAGACACATGCCTTATTGAATGCATTGGAATCCCTAAAATGGATTACTTGTGTAGCATGTTAATTAGTTTACCTGGCATTGGAGTTTATGGCCATATGCATGGAAAACTGGTAATGCCACATCATAGCCATCTAGTTCAGGTTGGCGTTTCTGTAAATAAATATGATATTGTATAATAATATAAAAATTAGACTAATGTGCATGTAACCACCATATGTTCAAGGTATGTTGACTCTTGCCAACCATCTATTGCCTCCTACCATTGAGACCATTCACCTGAGTCCCTACAGAAAATGCACAATGGCAGTTGACAGACACTAAGCCAAAACCAATCACAATCATGTTAAATTTTATTACACTACTCTAACCTCACATGCTGAGCATCAAGTGGTTCAGGTTCCATATGTATTTGGTAGGATTTACCAGAGAATCGAACAAGGGCGGATCCAGAGGGGGGGAGGGGGCGACCGCCCACTCCTTATGGCCGTTCAAAATAGGCACCTACCCATATTGGTCACGCAAACAAATCATTCCACAACAACGTTCGCCCCCCACCCCTTTACAGCTTTTTCTGGATCGGCCCTTGGAATCGAACCAGAGCCTCCTTGATGGAAAGCGAATGCTCTAATGACTGAGCTATCAAGTCAATTTGTATACTCTAATAAACAAACATATATATATATATCACTAGAGCAACAAGATAACGTGCAGTGAAAAGTGAAGAAAAGCGAATGGCATAAGAAATGTTATGAAGAAATAAGAAATGCAAAGATCATTTGATACAATCTAACATAACGTACATGAAGTGAAACAAGGAGAATAAAAAATGCATTAACTGCTCAATATTGTATACAGTACATAAGATTTAGGAGGCAAACCAGTAACAATGAGGCAAAAACATTTTATGTATGATTATTAATTAAGGTCTGTAGAACACACAAAAGAAAGCATCCCTCAAAATATTATGATAGCATGGTTAGCATTCTTTTTGATGATTGTGCAAACATTTCTACTATATATTGTACACAAAAGAGTTGACAGAAATTTTCACAATTTCAATGACTTTCAATCTGTTCATTGAAGATACCAAATAGGCCTACTTGTCTTGCAAATCTAGTAGTCAAACTTAAATAGCATCAAGCTACAGTTATCTTGACCCCTGCTGTTACTCTTAATATTTGTTGTAACATACAAATTTAAACAAGCTCATCATCCATACCTTTAAATGAGCTTCAAACTTGCATGCAATATCATAAATGATATGGTGGTGCAAACTGCTTCCTTCCACAAGTTTTTGCAATAGAAGAGCTGGATATGCATATCTGTGTGCAATGAAAAAAAAATATATATATATAAAAAAAAATCCCCTAAAACACTTCACATGGTGTTAAGATATTAAAGGGACATTCTCATGCAACCAAGTCACATGACTTTTTGGAGGCGCATACAATTCTTATCGTCAACAAGCAGTATTAAAAATGAGAACATAACTGTGGATTACTGCAATGCATATACAGACTTTCAACCATATGCATATGCATTACATACTATATCAGAATGCCACTGTCATTTTTGTAAATATGCCAACTGATTAAATGACTTGATAGAGAACACAAGAAGCAGCAGTGAGTAGTATATGATTCTTTTATCATCATTAAAATTGTATTACTATTAGCATGAAGCAAATACACATGATATTATACATATAATTGATATATGCAACAATAAAAACTTTTATATGGATACTTTATACTATGGTTAACCAACACAGTAAATGGCTTACAAAATCTTACAATTTCCAAAATGGCCACATTGTAGATTGTGTAAGATTGTATGACCTAAACGATTTTGTGTTAGCATACAGTACCTGTAAATCTTACAAGTTCTTACAGTGAGATTGTTATATGACATCATTTATGTTTTGTATGATTTTTTTGTTATACTCAGATTATACCTCGTATAGTATGAATTCACTTTAAATATACAAAGTGAATGACATAGAAGGCCAAATGTAGGCATAATATCTTTTGATTTGATAAACATACTAGTAATCAATGGTCACATTCTTACCCAATCTAGAGAAAACAGTACCAACAGACCATACATATATAATTTTGTGCTGACATGGAAAGTTACCTTTCTCCAAACCTCATACTCAAGAAAAGCCGAGGAACTCCATGGCGGCATGCCGAACCAAATATTCCTGTAGCATCCAGATTTGCAGCTCTGTTCTTGGATCTAACAGCATTTGTTGCCTGAAAATTACTGCATTCCTAAAACAGAAGCATAGAAAAATGTGAAATAAAGAATTGTATGTAATAAAGCAAGGATTCTCAACCATATCTGGTGAAGCGCCACTTTAATAAATAAAAGTACTAATGTGCAACCATCCAATCTGGCGAATGTCCATACTGGGTAGGGGTTTAAGGTAGGGGGTGGCCACCTCCCCTTTTTGAATTTTTTGCCTATGAAATCGACTAATCGGGCTTAGATGCAAAATGGTGCTGTCATTTCCATCTTTTTTAAGACTTAAGTACATATGTACAACAATTTTTATTTTTTATTAGCTGAAAAGGGCGCCAATATTTAAGATGTAAGATCGCAATGTATGAAATACATTACAACTTGAGATAAAATACACTCCATCTTGAGAATGAATAATAGATTTCATTTGGCATTCTAATCTCCACTACAAATGGTGTCACACGCCATGACACCAGTTGAGAAAGCATGTAATAGAGCCATAGCAACACATAAAAATTGCTTGCAACAAGGCTTGAGATATGATAGCTCATCTTAACTCTTAGATAACTGGCCTACATCTACAGTGCAACACATCTTTACCTGTTGGCGCGGACCTCGTCACTGCGCTGCTTACCGGTTTTCGGGCATGTACCCGGGTTACCCGACCGTGAAGCTATTTCGTAACCCCGGAATGCGCCCACAGCGGACGAAAGCGGCGCCCTCATGGGTCTGTGACGACCATGTTGCGAAAATCACAACACTGGTAGTCTAAGGGTTAATTAAAATAATTGATGTGCCTAGTAGCATAGTGCCAACCTTTTTCGAGCTCAATAGGGCGTTTATGTATTTTAGTGTTTGCATTTGTTTAACTCTTAGACAACCGGCCTACATCTACAGTGCAACACGTCTTTACTTGTTGACGCGGACCTAGTCACTGTGCTGCTTACCAGCTTTTTTCGGGCATGTACCCGGGTTACCCGATCGTGAAGCTATTTCGTAACCCGGAATGTGCTCACAGAGGGCGAATGCGGCACCCACAGGGGTCTGTGACGACCCTGTTGCAAAAATCGCAACACTGGTAGTTTAAGGGTTTAGCATGCATTCAGATGAAACAGAGTATTTACAAACAAATGAAAGAGCACTATTTGTTTATTACAGCATGGTAATGTTGGCTGATTTTGTCGCAAAATAAATGTGGGTTTAAAACCAAACCCACACAGCACATAATTATGCATTTACCTGTGTTTTATCTTTCCCCGATTCTGTACCATAGGTATTAACAAAGTGATCCACTTCTTCTTGTTGGATGAAGTACCGGGAGCCATGCTTAGGAGGTTCTGTGCTGGATCCAGAATTGTTCTTTCTTACTAATCCAAAGTTAGCATCAAAGCTGATGAATGTTTCACCCTCCTCCTAGACACAAAAAGGAAGAGTACATATGAATTAGTCATGTGAACATGACACCACTAATTTTGATGCTCTCTCATGTAACATCTCTTGCATATCAGTGTTCTCATCCATCATATCTCATGGATAGTTCAAACATGTTTTCTACCTCTGTATAATGAATTGAAAATATGGATATATATGGGGTTTGTGGGTAAAACAGTTTCTTGTTAGACACTGTGTAGATGCTATTCACCAGTTATGACCACCATTTCCACAAGCCAAAATTGAACACAGCATTATGCAAGTTGTGTCAATAGGAATTTTTCTGTGTTGTTCAGCTTGTTTAATGTGCAGATCACAACTGACAATGACAGAAGAAGTGAATTTATACGTGGTGTCTATTAATCCTTAATCCATTCTCTACCAAGTAATTTCAAAGGCATAAACTGGAACAACAGTCAGCCAGAAATTTTCAAATAGCATGGTCTGGTGCAGCATCAATAGGCTGTTGATTATGTGATGGTAAATCAACAAGGTTTTCTTCATGGTCTGCTACAGAATTTTCATGTTACTACTTTCAGTTTCAAGTCGAGCAACACTGTACAGTCGTTTGTCTTCTGTTCGACTGAAATGGTTGAGTTTGCGCAGTGAGGGTTAACAAAGACATTGATACATATATACGGATGACAACATGCCATCACAAATTTCTACGGTGCAACATTTCAACCATACATTCTGTATTTTGATTGATCTTTTCCAAACACCTTTTAAGGGCACAAAACTGGTGTGATGGTATGCTGAAAATCTGCAGGTAGCATTGTTGGTCTGATATTACATGAGGTTGTATGTGACTTGCCTTGAACTTGAATTCAAATTTGAACACAACTCAACTTTATAGAAGCATTACATTGACACTGGATAGTATGTATGACATTGATCCAACACGTCAATGTTGATTTAATTTGATCAGCTATTAGCCCCACCCTCTAATGAATATAAATGAGATAAAATTATTTGAACATCTACCAACCCTCAATCAACATCACTATACCAAGTGTGAAGATATTCAGGCATATGGCTTGCCAGCAAAGCTTTAGCCCACTCATAATATTCCTGAGATGGGCACCAAAAACAATATGGATCTTCTAATTGATCACAGTCAAGTATGGCATTGATCTCACATGTCATTGTTGACAGAGCATGTTTCAGCTATATACTGTACCTATTAAGCCATATTAAATTATATAAATTTTTATGTGATTGACTTTTTTTTAAATTACATGTGCATCCACTAGCCCTCAATTAGCAGTACATGTACCTTACCAGTGCCACATATGAAGATATACATGCATACACAGTTGCAAAAATACTGACATTTTTTTAAATTTTTATTAGGCCTGTCCACTCATTAATATTCATGAGATGTGCACCAAAGTAATAGTTTACACCTCTTACAAGTCTCATAGTGCCCATGACTTGCCCCATGAAATACTAGCATCCATCCATTATAATGATGCAGTGGACAACAACATTAAATAAACTACTTACTGTAGGACAAGCAGGACAGACTGACCCATCATCGAGACTTTCCATAGGCAAATTATTTCCACGAAACAAAAAGTGTCGAAACTCCTCATAACACTCATTTGTTAGAATGCGGTACAAGTAAGCAACCTGCCAAGAAATACATGGAACATGTGAGTGATACATGCCATAAATCAAGCAACATGTACAACAACATTTGTAACATTAACAGATGCCTGCAATGCAAATAGCATTTAACTCCAATACAAACAAAAAAATAATGGCACTGCCACAAAGTTGCACGAATATGATCAAGCCTCAGATCAGACACATAAATAACATTAATGGAATAATCACATTACTTATATATAACAATGGCTTCATTAAAATCACAGTTTGTAATGCATCATAATTTTATTATAGTCTTAGTAAGTCAAAACACAGGCAGTTGATATACAATTAAGTGTTGCAGATTTTGACATGCATGCACACTGTTGCTTTTCTTGTATATATTGTCATTGTAATGATAGTCTAAATGCGCCTTTAATACCCTCCATTTTGTTATAAAGTTATCATACGCCTTTGAGCTTGTCAATCATAGTTGTCTGTAAGACATTGGGCTAAGAAAGATCCATCAGTCAAGTCTTTTTATATAACCAATTCTTAACTAAATCACTTGCATAATAATACATCAGTTTGAAGGAAAATAACGTGGACTTTTTATCTGTTTTCTTGTTTCACTGGATTTTCAAGGAGAAAGGAGACACAACGTTAATTAGTCAGTCAAGAGATAGGCCTTGTATAACCTATATACATGGTTGTGCTAAAAGGGCCCATATATCAGTAGAAACAGTTCACAACGTAAAAATATGGCCAAGGATTCTCGTACCTAGAGGCTAGAAAACTATCACCACGGATAAAGGAACTATCATCATTAATTATTCATCACCCAACAATAATTTGACAATATTATACAAACAGTGCGATGGCCACCTTAGAGTTGTACACTGTGGCATGCACGTACAGTGTTGCACAGTGTAATGCAGTGTATGAATAAGCTGTATGTAAAACAATGCTTAGTGCCTATCAACAGGAGACAGTCTCAAGTGTATTTGTTTACAATTACTGACCATTTATTGAGGAATAACAGGTCACCTTTTACCAATCATAGTGCTGGATTATCAATAACGGATAACTAAGTGTTGTAGAATTGCTACTAATAGTAATACTGCATTAGTACTTGAACTATATACCAATTATATAACATACTGTTGATATCATACACTGTGTTGGTATATGATCTAGTGACCTAATACTACTCCCATGTCAAAGCAACGTGACTGACGTTTTCAGGGTATATATTTCCAAGAAGCTATTGCTCATCCATTTGCTTGTACTCTGAAATTTAGGACAACAGGTGATTATAAAAAAGTTTGCCAGAATCCAAATTTGGATTTAAAAATCTGTATATCCTCTTGTAGTTATTTTTCCTTAGTAAATATTGTATATCAATTGATATTTTTAACAATCTAAACTAAATTTAAATCAGCAGGATCAATGTACTGTACATCTGATTTAAATACAAATGAAATATGTATTATGCAAATGAAATATGTTAAATTATGCACCTCTGTGTCTGTCATACTATGGTAACACTTCAGGGACTGGCAGATAGATTTAATGGAAGCCTTTGTCTCTAACTGGTAGGTTTTGAACCATCGAAGCAAGTGGACACTCAATGCACAACGTGGCTCTCTGGGACTGGAAGGCCAATATCCAACTTTTACAAGGGCCTCCATTTCAGACTGACAGTTGCAAAATGTTACCTTGCACGAATGTATACATCCTGTGTACAGAAATACATACAAAATGTTAAATTATTTGATCTGTGGGTTAATAGTATAATTACTGTAGATACTATTTTGTACAACATTAAGGTAAACAGACAGATGCAAATTGTTAACCAGAATACTGGTTCATTTTATAAAATATAGTCAAAACATGGTTCAAGGAAAAAATAGATAACTATGTTTCTTTTACAGTGTTCATAGGAAATGATTTTAGCAGTATCACATCAAATTACAAATTTTTCAGACTCATAAGCATAAGTACATAATACACTATTCATCTAAACTCACGATGGGGCATCTAATTAAAATTATAAATTGTGTTAAGCTCTGCCCCTCATAAATATCTGAACATCTGTAATTCCCTTGTTGAGTAATAATGCATCATGTTCAATGCATATATAGGTTCCCTTGCTTTCAGCAATAATGCTTTCAGCAATAATAGTAAAATATTAAGCAAGGAATACTAGGACAAATGATAAATAGATGTTTGAACACAGTAAGTACTTGTAAGCATCATTAATTTACCTGGCTCCTCCTCATAAAATTGTATGCATTCCAATTTGCACACATCAGTCAACTATACATACTTCTTTTTGCATATATATAGATGCCAAAAGTCACAAAGCAAATATGTTAATCTGCAATGCTTCAATCCTATATTTGTAAAGTAAGCACTAAGCTGAGAACATGAAGTATATATCCATGCAGATTGTCCTCTGTTTTGTTTTTATCATTTTATTATCACATAAAACCTAAAATTGTCTCTATCTTGTACCTATGGTCTGAACATTGTGAAAATTTCGTTATACCTGTCTTATCAACGATGTCCATCACTTTCCAATATGTGTCACTGCACTCATGTCTGGTTGCTATGAGTTCCTTTTGGAACAAATATCGGCAGCGCATACCATCCTTGATAGAGAAAATAAGAAAAAGCAAATACTTTCAATTGGTATTTCAATTCTGTACAAGCAGTGACTGTCAAGCACAAGGTATGGTTAAAAGTGACCTTCTCTTTATCCTGTAGTAGTGTGAAATCTGGAGACAATGATAGACACAATTGATGGTGCATGCAGCAAATAATAGTTGTGACTCAAATTTGATTAGTTGGTGGCTATCTTAAGAAAAACAATTTTAATCAAGCTGATGGAGTAGCACTTACACTCCATAAATCAGTCATCATCCATTTCTCCATAATGCGTGTCTCTAATTTTGCTTGGGACTGTCAGAGCTATACCCACAACACCAGTTAAGCTATTGCAAAATCTTGAGAGCACTGTAACAGTCTCAAACTCTGAACAATCAGCAAGTCCATTTTTTTTAAATGGGATAAATCTTACAATACCTACTCTGGCTATATAATGGTAAAAACAAAGAGACAAATAAGTGAAAAAAGTAGCTCCAATTATATAGAATATCCTTATGGTTCTTTATAACGTTTAGGACACGTGCAATTTGTATCGACATGCATGCAATGCAGGTGCACATACACCATACAGGTTTGTAGCTTTAGTAATACATACATTGCATAAAAAACTTTACACATGCAAATAATGGACAAAATATTTAGCTTGAACAATACAGTACCTTGAACTGAATCAGTGAATGGAACTGTAAATTGTGTTGATGACTTTCCACTACACATGATGGGCACATCACTGGCATGGTTGTACAGTCCTGACAAACCACCAAAACAGGAGGTGTCTTATAGCACATGCTACAGGTGTCTGACCCTGGTATAATCGACTCCAATAAAACATTGTGAAGCTTGTCCCGTAGATCTTGCCATGCTTTAACAGTGTCTGACTTTCTAGTGGTCTTCTGGTCCCCTTGAGTTTCTGTTGTGTGTGTGGTGTCATCAATATGTAGATTGTCAGTTGGTTGAGGAAGATCAGTGTTGTGTTCCCAAGTCTTACTTTCTCTACCAGATGAATTTAAGTTCCCTTTAAACAAGTCTAAAGGGACACTTGTTACAGTCTTATTCAAGTTGAATTTTTGATGAACAAACAAAATTTTCCGGCGTTTAATAGGGCATTTACGGTTCATCATCCTGAAATAAAAACAAATAGATACTGTATATACTGTTCATGAATATCAATTAGCTGTGTTTAAAATCTCCTATATTAAACATATAGGAAAGTGACCAATTTAAAAAATGCATGTTTCTTTTAATGTAACTTGCAGGGATCTTGTTTAAAAAATAAATGCTAAAAATTAGTGCTACAGTAATGTCATGTAAATTTGTAATTACTATAAACTACATGTAGTATATATTGCATATATGATCTCTATGATACAGTATATTTAGTGTATATAGTACTCCTTCAAACTTTGAGTGTTATGGAAGAATTGGATATCATTTTAGAGCTACTCATTTTCAAGAAAAGTGTAACTAAATAGCAGCTGTAAAAAATGTGCATGTCAAATTAGCATAGCTACTGTAGTGAGATGGTTCATTTGATATACTAGTGTCGCTCTCATCATGAAATGGAATTGTAGTTTCATTAGTCTGTACAGTGTATATTGTGTAGCACATAGACAAGCCTAATTTCAACCTACTGTATATAGTCTATTATTTTATTGCTATTATCTATACCTTATCATGGATCACTATGCATAATGCAGTCTGCATATATGTATGCATCTATGCCTATGCAACAATAATACTGTGCAGTGCAATATTTGTAAACTTTGCAAATTGATAACAGATGAAAAAACTTTCAGTTGACATAAAAAGCCAAATAAAAAAATACCACTTTCTCGTCCCCGCACCCATCCTTATTTTTTTTAATCCTGGTATTACATGAATTTGGCCGAATGTAGCTGAAAGAACGATCAATTTGATCTGGTAACAAGCGTAATGTTGATTTGCACAATCGATTGTAATGTCGATCACTTAAAGGATCATCTTCCATTTTGGGTCCGCCATTTTAAAAAATATAAAAAAGAAAAAAAGGACCGCCTCATTCCTTTCTTGAATAAGTCTGGATGAGAAATCAGTAATTTATTTTTTTATTTGGCCTAATGCATTGCAATATAGATCTGTAATGTGGTACATGCAATGAGGCTACATCTCCACTAGGCTAAATGATATGACAAAGGTTTATTCAAGCCAAATTAAAATTTGCACTCTAAAATTGCAATAAAATCACTGGGCCTAGATTGGGACAGTAAAAACACGATATCAAGTGTCAAAACGTAACCCCATTTTGAAGAGCAAAATGTCTTGATGACATCATTTAATATGAAGGACTGTCAAGGGGTTCAATCTAACACCATATGATCAAATTTTTGATTGCCGAATAATACCATTCAGAATTGACCAAGACTTTAAAACTGTACTAGGCCTATACTGTGAAGATTTGCAAGACGTTGCAGCCGACATTTTTTTTGAAATGTTTTGAAAAATATGGTTAAGTATTTGTGCGTAAAACTCTGAATGAAATTTTTGGTCAAAATGTTATTGTTGCTATACGCGACAATACGGCCTGGTCTAATTAGCCTATATTATAGCCTAGCCTAGTAATACTAATTATTATATGGTAGCCCGAACGTTACGCTACAGCATGTATTGCGACGCTTGATATAGCATATATATATACATGTACATGTATGCTGTTCCCTAGGCTAGTAATGTATGCGCACTGTCAGTTATCTGACCAATTACTGTGCCGCTAGTAAGGCATTAATGTCTGTGTAATTTACGAATCAAGATATAGGCTAGGCTAATGCCCAAAAAGTCTTTGATTGCTTTAAAAATTATTTAACTTTACTCACCAGATGACGTTTTATGAAAACAATTTATTCTTTGGATGGAATGAGCAAATTATCGGTGCAACTTTGACAGGCATCTGCATAACGGATGATCCCCAATTACCCTGCCGTCAATGGCATAATTCAAAGAACTAGGCTAGCCTATAAAATGTAAAAAGCCAACATAGCCTATGTGGATCCAATTTTTCAAATGTCTCATTTAATTGTGACAAATTTTGGATGATATTTATCTGTGGTTGTTTCATTTTGGACAAAATAGTTGCCGATCAGTGGCAGTTTACAAAATTTTAGGGCTAGGCTACGTTAGGCTACATTCTTCTGCAGTCGTTCGTTGCTAGCCTAGCCTAGGCCTATAGTATTACTAATAGGCCTAAGTAGGCCATAGTTCATACAACGTAACGCACGGTAATTGGGGGACGTAGTATACTAGTATTAATTAGCCTAAGTTCCTAATTACGTTAGGTTAGTCAGTTAGTGTTTTTTTATGTTAGGCTATGCCTAGTCTAACAACAGTAACACTCACTAGCCTAGCCTAGGCCTAGCCTAGTAACACTAACACAGTAACAGTTGGCGTTAGGGCTAGGCTACGTTAGGCTAGCAATTAATGTTTTTACCTCTCTTTACGACGTTGGATAATTCCCACGACTCCAGTTTGCCAATTACCAAATAACGTCGAAATTTGGATTGTTATCACAGCAACTTGGAAACCGGGTAAAGGAAAACAAGTATTAATTTTTGATGATATATACTAGGCTAGGCTATTAATAATATATTTATAGCCTATATAAATGTAAACTAGCCACCAAGTTTAACGTAGCCTACGTACGTACGTACAGTCGATCCTAGTATAGTATACTACTACTACTAGCTAGGTACGTACGTACGTACGCGCGCGTACATATACGATGACGTCACGTAAAGTTATTAATGACAACAAAGTGGCCAGGTGTATGTGTATTGCATTTCCAAGAAGCATATTCTTTGGAAAATAATGCGTACGCCACATTTTAGCGAAAATTATTAGAAGAACCATAACCTAGATTAGTGTAAACTGTCATGATCGCTCTATAAAACACCAGCAAAAAGAAGAAAATGCTAAAAACGTCTACGGAATTGTATACTAGCCACTATTTTGACTGTACAGATCATTTATAAAATACAATAGTCGTTCATCGTCGTGACTTGATGAGAAAACCCTCGTAAGTTATAAGATTTAAAATCAATTGATTAATTTACATTTATACATTAGTAACCCGATTCTAATGTACATAGTTGCCATTGTGACAGTATAGGCGTACAGGCCGGCCGGGATAATAACTTCCATCTTCCTTTATTGGGATCGCCGAGTGCCTGAGTTTTCCCTGCCAGTGGCTCGTACGCCTACTATAGGCTACAGCTGGTGAACCTATAGTGGTGAAACTAATTGAGCGGCGTCACCGACGGACCTCTCTGAAATTACAATTTGTCCAAAAATCCTCCAGTAACCAGTACTATCGCCCTGTAACAGCGATTCATGTAGTTTCCATAACGGAACGGTAACATTCTATACCATTATACACGTATTGTGGCGTATTGGTAGCAACATTGCGGTGCGTAAAAGCATCCTTAGATGCCGTACACGCAACGTAATTACATCCGTCCACTCCGTCCGAGATTTTTTATGCAGAATATAATTTATTTAGGCTATTATATTTTATCCGGGGAAGGGAAAGTAAATAGAAAACCTAATGTGTTGTCACAGTGATGACGAAACACTAAATCGTGCCGCCGTTTGATTTGTTTAGCCTATTTTTTGCTTCCCATATGGTACAGAATCACGTATTGGCCTTTCAAGTTCGATACCTGTAAAACGTAGACTATTTGCTTCAGTCGTTTACATGTTTACAACCGAGGGTGGTAATGTCGTTAGTGCAAAACGTATGATTGTAGTCCACCACGTTTCCTATCGTGGATGACTGTATTACAGGATATGGGATACGTCTTCCACCACGATAACTATCGTGGCATTTTGGTTCAGAATCCACTATACATAACGTGGTCGTGGCGGAAGATCGGGTGATGATTTCCAGAGGCGGATTTCCGTTGAAAATTTGGGGGAAAAATAAAAATCTCGCAAACTGGAACAGAAACAATTTTTGTATGCAGGATAACGTCCAGCAGGTACCCCTCCCCCCTTCCGCGTTCACTATTTTATCATCCAGGTTTCTCGCAAAATTGGTGAGACCCTATTAAAGAAATATGCGTTTACGCTACTAATTTTAAGATCTGACGACGTACCTCAATAGACGCCCTACCCTTTCTGAGTGTTAGGACGGAACCGCCACTGTCCATGTTATACTCTTAGTATATCTTCTCAGGTCATATTTAATGTAGGTGACGGGTATGACTTGAATGACGTTTTCTGTCACGTTCATGATGCGTTCATCCATGGCGAACATGTTGACGCCTATATGAAAGATCAAATACAATGTAAACATGACCAATCATTTTGAGAATGTCAGACAGGCTTGACATACAATAAGACATAATGACGGTGCATGCTTACTAAAGGGTGACGATGTCAACTTTGCGTTCAGGCTGGGAGGAGTTTAACTTGTTCTGTATCAAGCAGTTTGGAGGGCGCAAAACTGGACTGACGGTCGATCGGAAATCTAGATATTGTATGGTCCGACGCGGCATCCGTATAGGCTATTAACACGTGATTGTAATCAATGGAATTCCCTGTTGGTCTGCTGAAATTTCCGGGCTGCTATCTTCAGTTTCGAGTTCGCTATTTCCTTCCTTTATTGGGTTACAAAAGGTAACGGCCTCGGGTCCGCTTAATTTAATCGCGTCATACATCGGGTAACTCATCATGTGAACTGGCCTTCCTAGTACGGCACCGAACGGGGCCAACTTTTTAAAGTGACGTAATTCCATCAGAAGTGTGATATGGGGGAAATCGTTTACAACAGTTGAACATACAAATTATTAGAGATTAAATGAAGTACACTGTGTAGGCTTGTATGAATAAAATAATATTATTTAAAAAATATATATATAAAAAAAAAAATAGTCAGAAATGCAAGAAAAACGAATAAACTAGATTTTTTTGATTGACCGAATAATAGCGACGCAAAGCCATGGTCCCAGGAAACCCTTCTCTGTGTTTGCCCACTTGGGTTTGACACCCCGTTTGGAATCTTTAGAATGTCTGGTTGTGGCCCAAGTGCTTTAGTTTGATTTCCATACACGATAGGGCATGTCGTACGTGGCTTGTCCTTGTGTACCCGCGAAAGTTCCGGGAAGGGGCAGGAGGTGGGATATTGAGTCGAGCCTCACTAATACCTGATATACTATTTAAAAAAAATGTTTCGACTGGATTCTTTCATTTTGTTTTAATTTTTTGGGATAATTATGATGTTAAGATTCGTTGGGAAACCGAAGAGTGGAAGGGAGAGGAAGGGGAGGCGGGCGAATATTAGTGTTGTAAGACTAATTTAGACGATTTGAGGTCAGAATTGAGAACTGTACTGTAGACGCTTAGGTGTGGT
>JAODAF010299436.1:0-15478 GCA_027574765.1 Molpadia intermedia
AAGCATGTTAACACATTCGATTGATGCGGTGATTGAGTGACCAGTTTGCTGCGATTTCAGCCCCACGCTTGAAGTTTGCTGTTTAAGGTTCTGAGGCCAGTGGCATACCTAGCGGGGGCGAAGTAGGCGGTCCGCCCGGGTACCAGTCAGGAAGGGGTGCGATGTCACATGCCCGGATACTGTTACGGGTGTGTGGGGGATTGTTGCCGCTTGGAAAATGGCCCCGTTTCTCATTATTACTAATGTTTTGCCCCAAAATTACAGGAAAATATCTGTTATTTGCTCCGAAATGTAGCCAAATAGAAGTATAGCAAACAATAGGAAAACTTAGAAACATTCACTACTAAATAATGAGAATTCCGACCTAAACATATAATCAGTTCAAAGATATCATCATTTTGCATCTAAGCCACCTTAAATAAACAAAAAATTCGCAAACGGGAGGTGGTGGCCCCTTCCCATGCAGGACAGCATTCACTGTGCGTAACTGGTTCAGGCCCCACCTAGTGAAAAATCCTGGATACGCCAGTGCAACGAGGTCTTGAACTGTTTCGTTCAGTAATATTGCCTGATACTCGTAGTGCGAAACGTCTCGACATATACTATCCATCCGATAGTGCATAAATTCAAGTGTCTCAGGCGGGCATCGTGAAGTTTCGTAATCGTCCATCTGTTGTTGAACAACCAATAACCGTTCTATTAAATTAATTAGTATTCTTCTTGTTGTATTTTGCCCAATTGTATGACGTTCTGAATCTGCATTCTCATTGTAGGTCGCCATCTTTTAACGTATGATTGGCTCCGGTACGTACATATACTGTGCACACTGTTATGCATTGCACGTAATGAGTACTGACTACAGCTACTGTAGCTTTCTATACGTGAAATACATGTGCTCAGAACCGACCATTGACTGACACGTTCTAGCATGAGCTGATATATATAGATGGTTTGATCGTTTCTGTTTTAGAGTTTTCATTCACGTGCGTTGTTTATAGTTGAGTGTGCTTCAATTTACAGTTCCGCGTTACAAATTTATCAAGTTATGTGTGTTGTGTTCTTTATATAGAAAGTGTAGTTTTATTGTCTATTTTAATTGTATTATTTTTTCGGTATTTGTAGTTGTGTCATAGTTATATGCACCTGAATAAAGGGGGCGCCAATCATTATCACACAAATGGCTTCATTGAATGGTTTCACTTGGTACATCTATACAGTTGCAATGTACATATCGATGAATTATATTTCTTATTTTCGTTTTCGTGTTATATAAATTTACAGTTTTCGATTTAAAGTTTGAGAGTTCGTAGTAGCATTTGTTTTTAACATAGCCCCCTCATTTAAAAGTAATTCAGCGCAGTCGCTTATTTACGTTTTATATGACATTATATTTGTTCGCCGTATATTAAATTAGATTTCCTAAAGTTGTGTGTTTCAACCATTCAGTTTTAAAGATACTTTTTGGTATCAAAGTTTAAAGTTATAAAGAAATACAAATTTATAGTTTTCAAACTAACAATTGATGTTTAGTTATTGGTTTTTAATATTTCTTTTTGTGTTTTAAAACTAACAATAAATATTCTAATTTTTAAGTTTAAATATATATTTTTTTTAAGTTTATAGTTTTTAAAGTAAAAAAATAATATGTAATTATAGAATTTAATATTTATTACGGTAAATTAAATTTTATAGTTTAGAAATCCTGTTCATACCCAAATCGAAACACTAATGAGTAATATTACACCATAGATGTAATCATAGTTAATCATTGTAAAGGACAACTGAAACTGAATTAACATAAATGAGTAACAATATTGATAGTTTTAACTATAACTACAAGACCTTTCAGCGCCCTATTTCTTATCCTGTTTAGAGACTTTACTAAGCTGAAACCAAACTTAAAAGAAGACAAAAAACAACGTATCTATATAAATGCTTTGCTAAGAGTAGGAAACAAACCAGTCAACCCTTTTCAGTTTAATGTGATTACTGTTCTCATATTAATGATTTTTAATATTCTCGCTGAACATGTATACAAAAGGTCCAAATTAATTATTTGAAACTGATTATCTGGCCTCAGTTGCACTATAGTCTCTTAAGTTAAGTCAATGTGAAGTTTCACTGCTTAGATTTGAATTTATTATCAAAGCTGGTCCTCGAATAAATAATGGTACCCAAACATAAGTTTTATCTATGTTCTTTTATTCAAAATATGTTCAAAATGTAATAAGAGCATAGCTTAATAAAGCAAGTACTATGAAGAGAAAACACTGGGACAAACCATTTAAGTTTTGAAAATGTTCACATTATTGGGATTTTTCTAAAAATCATGAACATATGCACACTGAAGTTTAATAGAAATTCATTCACAGGAATCAATCCGTCACAGACAATAAACATTCAACTGTACCGAAAATTATTGGTAAATCGTTCCCAGTTTCTCAACCAAATATCTTATTGTCCTGCTGTTGAATTTTAAAGCAATAATTTCAAACGCATGGGTAATGAAATGATAGTATTTATTTAATAATCAAACAAATGTTTTTGAGGTATGATTAAGGTAAATATTTCTCATTTAGAAGCATAATTGTAAGTAATCTACTACCAACCTTGTAATAAATTTCATCGGTTTCTACTTGAATACAAAGATATGCCAAATCAAAATATTTTTCCTGTATTGGGCTAAAATAAATCTGAATATATGTCTGCTTTCAAGTATATGGTCATGTAGTACATATTTTTTCTAATGTTTGACTTTAGGGTGAATTGGATCCACTGATATTTGTGTTACTGCATTAATTGCTTTTGCCTCCAAACCTTCCCTTTATTTATGACAATGTTATGAATGGAGTACAATACCATAAAATATCATTGAATGAAAAAAGGGAGAAAAATATTTGTCACTGGATATATATGTCATATGACATCTATTTTAGTTTAGCCAAAATGTTTCTTAATTTTCTAGTTGCATTGGTGAAGTTAGTAGCCATAATCTCCTCATTCTCTGTCACAAGTTTGTAGGTTGCTGATGCGTACTCTCCCGTCATTAAGAGGATGGGTGATGCTTCCATCTGAAAGAGAAATACGTTTATGCTCACATCTGCACTCCAGTTGTAAACTGTAACATGTCAAATTCCTGTATATGGATGGCCATATAGACTGATAGAGATATGCAACAACATAATCAGAAAACCAAAAGGCTTTGTGATTCCTTACCTTGTAATTATATGAATTTATGCAACTTTGCCGTGTCAACTATTTGACCCCTACCCCAATAAGAATGAGATTAATGCAAAATAACACACTGCAGCTATCACTTTACCATGTTTTCATTGATCAACCCCTGTTGATCTCGAATAAGCTGTGATCTCTTAGCCATTTAATAAGGTTCATCTAATCACTATGACCAACTCCCCAAGTAAGAGATCAATCTGTTTGAATTGCTGAGTTGGTGGTTGGAATGCTTCAGTTAATGATCTCTGGTTTCGGCATCATCTTTAGGAATAATTTTGTCATGATGCAAATAAAGGGCTAGGGTGACCTTTCGTTCTGTGAAAGGAGGAAAGATATGTATGTAGACATGTTTCTACGTATAGAAAGTTGGCCCACTTTTATATATGACTCGTAATTCACTACTGATTGTGGATTTGACTGATCATGGCTTTGAAAAAATTTTGGCCCTAAATTTCTCTCAAATTAAACATTTTTTTCTGATTTGACCTTCAAAAAACAACACAACCATCATAACTGTTTTAAAAGACGTCTGGGCCTAAGGGCACCCGCAAGCTGGTTGACGGATATTTCGTTCTCAAGTTATTGCCAAAATACTAATTTATGACCAGTAAATTACCTTTGGTGACCTTGGATCACATGACCATTATGCTCAAAAACGTTCACCTAGCCCATTCACATCAACCACATCAGACCATAATCTTGACCATAACTGACATTTGCCTGACCTCAATGCAACTTTTCCTTGACGCAAGTGTCACAGACACACACACACCAACCTGAATTGGAACTGAAATGCAATCTGAAACTTGGCTATCACCTTATGTAGTCAGAAAGGTAATTGAGTGAGTTACAGCTGGTGATGGATGGCCGGTTTTGTGTTGTTCACCATCACAGTGTCTGTAATTATTTTGAATCTGCATGAAATTAATTTGATTGTGCATCTCCCTCAGAATTGATGTTACAACCAGGACACACTAGCTAGAAACAGAACACCAACACATTGCTTTCAAGTATGTAGGAAAGAAGTTCAATGATGCAAATGGTACACTTTGCTAACTGTATATTTTGGTTTGGTTAAAAATCATCTGGCGTTTCATCAATCACAATATACCTCTAATATATATCAAATGGGACCTTGTCTGGGAACCGTATAGCTATAAATACCTCAGAGTTCCTTCATGATAATTTTTTCTTCAATTTTCCTCCGCCATTACTTTTTCTTCCGCACTTCTTGCACCATCCACCTATAAAAAGACGAAGCACAAAATTAGTAACTCTTTGGGGAATTTGGTAATTCCGAAATTTACCAAAATGTGAGTAGTGCTTGTGTTATAATGCAAATGGTTATTCCCAGCCAGCGCAATGATAAAAAACAACCATAAACTTAAACTTGAGCAACTTATCACAGTCAATATCACTTGACCTAAAAAGAGTTAATTACAACCATAAATAAATGCAGGATTGCATATTGAACAAATTATTGTACTCATATCTATGTTGGCATTATTGAGTTAACCTGAAATGTATTCACTATAGGGAGCATACATACGTTTATATACCAACCATGCCATTAATCCAAATTGGCATTGCTGATATAGCGAGATTATAGGATTCTTAATCTTTGACCTCTGTTGACATCTACCAAAATCAATAGGGTTCTTCTACTCACTATGGGTGACCTACATATCAAGTATGATATGCATCCAATTTCAAGCAAGGGCGTCACATATACACATATATACATACGCGATTATGATCGCAAAGATTCTTTTAGCAAGGAACCAAAATCTAAACACACCGCTGATTATAAACAGTCATAAGCCACAATCCTGTTCCTTAAAATGATGATTAGTATGGATGTTATTACTTACTGTTCATGCATCTTCATACTCTCTTCATCCTCTCCTTTGGGTACGTTCTCATTGTAGCTGATGGCATGGCCGCTTGGTGATCTTTTCACTTTCTTCCTTGGCTGGTGGCAACTCATGTGCTTGCGCTCGTTTCTAAACTTATCGCTAAGTTTTGTCTTCCAGTAGTCCTAAAAACAGAGTGAGTAATGCAAACCTTGTTATTCGTCTCAAGTATAATGTGAATAAATGAAGTTAATTTTATTTCAATTATCAATGTAGTTAAATGCAAGTAACTTTCAGCGAGATATACTGCAAGTGTCATTTGACCTACCCTTCTACGTTATCGGTTAATAGCATTCCAGTTGACAGAGCAACTTAGTCATCACTTACAATAATCCTAAGTTCATGCGACTTTGCCATATGTACTTACAATCATACAATGGCTCCACGATTGAGACAAAATGTTGCATGAATGCATAAGACTGATATTTTTATACCCTGTAAGAAAATGCTCAAGAGGTAGGAGTATGCATCCAACCCCAGGCTTCACATGGGCAGACCTTACTGGGATAAAAATGTTAATTTAAGCCACAACATTATTAGAGGACATATGCTGCAGGAGGAACATAATATTAAGTCTGGCCCAAAATAGTGTTGCAAGGCTTAAGATAAGATCTCAAATGATCCTATACCTCCACTAAAAATAAATGAAGATACTATACAGAATGTGTGTTTAAAAACTAGATGAAATAACATTGGTTTTGAAAACAGTTTACCAATATTTTTCATAGGCCACCTAGCAGTTAGCAGTTACTAAACTTAATTAAAAAAGCAGTAAAAACTTAATTTTTTTCAGCATTTAATTCAGCATTAGGACACAATGAACATAAAACAAAAGGTAAAGTAGCAACAGTTCAGAGAGTACTGCATCTTACAAAAGTAACAAGCTTAAGGGTCCCAAAGACACAGATTAATATTTCAATATCTAGCCAGCAGCTATGTGTAAATGTCAGTCTATTTCACCAATTGCAGGGGTAGGGTTACACAGAGGTAATTATAAAGGAACATGTAGCGATATAAATTTAGTACTTTTAACATGAACAAATAAGTCAAGAGATGTTTACAAATGGAAATATGCACTCACATATGAGTTTCCCATTGGGAGACCAGTCTGTCCAAGACCTGGATATTTCTTCACCAGCTCTCTGGCCACGTGTGTGTACTGCTCCTTTCCCGGGCACCTAATATTTAAAATTAAGAAGAAAGAAGGCTGATTAGTTATATTTATGTCAAATTAATATAAATGTAAACAACACTTCATGATCCATGTTATCCGGTTCTTCATAGTTCCACATCACCTATTTTTCCTCTCCTGCTGCTCAATACTGCATGCAGTATGATTAAACCTATATAAAACTCTTTGTCACTGTTTTAAATAAGAATACAATGAAGTGGTAACAAAACACATGAATATACAAAATGTTATTTGTTATAATTAATATGAAAATTCCAAAAGAATATGAGACTAAGCAGCACAACAACTTCAACTTAAATACCAACTTAATGTGTAGTTCCAGCACCCACATCTATCTTGACAAGGACATTGATACAGTAACAAAACCTAAGGTGAAATTGAACATATACATTTTGCTTCAAAAGTGAATTTTTACCTTTAATTGAAGCTGACATTGAAGATAATTTAAGCACATGTACAATATACTTTAGTGTTGCGGCAAGTCTTCACTTTCTGTACTTATACAGTGTTACTCTTCATACTGAACCTCTACTAGGCAATGGATTCCACTTTAAGCATACACAGCTTATAAAAACAAACACTTTAACTTTGGGGGGAGTTTACCCTTTCATCCACAATTCTTTTTAAGGGCTACTAAAATGATTCCAAAATGACCTTGACCTAAATCCATTAACACCCCATATTTCTCACTATGAGCATCTTTGATGTGATCCATTAATGTCTGCAGAATCCTTTACACTTTATGATACTGCTTAAAACCTACAACATTTTTCCTTCAAAAGAGAAAATTATTGCATTACACTGCATATCCTACAGTGACATTTTTTTTATCAGAGCCGTGGGGGGGGGGGGGTTGAAGCCACTAATAACACATAAAACAGGCCTACGTACGTACCATTTTTGTTAGGGGTTGATTAGGAGGCCAACACTCTTTGAACAATAAGTAGGCTTATAACCCCCTCCCAACCCCCATTTCTCTGCTCCGGATCCTGCAGATGTGTGCGACCATCAACCAAGGAGCTACAAATTACAATAGGAAATATGTACGTGTTCATCTGTTCACTTCTTCAGTGAAGTATAGGGACAATATCTTCCTAGAATTCCTTTTTAAAGGATTTGGTTTTTGCCACAATGTAACCTGTAGGGTGAATTAACTTACCTTGTGTATTCACACATTTTGTCGAAAAGTATCTGGATTAGTTGTTTTTTCTGTCTATCTGGTGGAAAACAACCTGCATTTAGGATTGTTTGGAGGCTGTGTGGCATTGCTTCTGTAGGTATGTTGAAAACATCTGGCCATGGCTTCAGTGGAACTTCCACTGGGCTAAGTAAAGAATGTTAAAAAGACACATATTTTAATGTAACAAGTTGGTGAAGAAAAATGGCTTCAAAACCATTCAGATTTTTTTTGAATGGTCATTAGAAGTCGATCCTCTTTTTTAGTTTGGTGACTGTCAAGTAAATGACATCTATTTATGCATGGATGAGGTAGAGCATCATTTGGACTACGTTTTGCGCAAACCTTTGTAACTTTAGGCCATTTTCGGCAGTTTTCTGTCCAGACATGAATGTTAGTCTGCCTTGTCATCTGCTTTGGCCCCATTTAAACTTCTACAGAAGCTTGATGGCAGGTCGAATTAATGAAGGCATTGACCCAAAAATAAAAACTTGTATTCCATATTTTTACAAAAAGGTATAGAGGGTGCAGTAGCTAAAAATATACTGACATTTATTCATGACGATGAATGAAACACTACATGATGCAAAAATACACTGCATTACCTCTTTTGCAATGATGTCAGATTAGGCTTGGGAAGACATGATGATGTTGTGGGTACATCTGAGTCAAAGGCTGTCTCAAGAACATCTTCTTGTTCAAAAAAATCTTTCTGCAATCCTCCGCAATCATAACTCTCCAGATCCTCTGACAAGTCAGGTAAACTGTCGTTACTACTTAAGTTTTGTACATAACTTTCTGTGTCATTGTCACTGAAGAGAGTGGCACTTGAACCTGAGTCAATTGATACCAGAAGTGGCAAATTTTGCTCTATGACGATTATCTTCACTTTGTCTTTATTTCTGAGCTGTTCTACTGAAGTAATGTTAATAAATTCATCCCACTCAGGATCATATCTTTGGAGTTTAATGTTAGTACCTGAGGGAATGTTAAATTTTAGCCGACACAAATCTATTACTTGTGCACTATTTTCAAAGCTTAATATTTCGTTTTCGTTGTTATATGAAATGAGAAGCCTCATTTTATTCTCCATTTTGTCCTTTAAAAAACAGTGTTGTTTACTAAGTGAACCATTGTATCAAATTTTCTTTTCAAAATCTCATTCATGATCACCAAAAATGCTGTTGCATCAAAAAACACAATTGCCCAATCATCACCAATAGTATTGTCTGTTACATCAAATATATAATTACCACAAATTTCTAAACATGCGATGAATTGTTCAGGTTTTTTAAATGTTACTGCAAAGGATAGGTCATCTGGCATATTCATGGTTTAGAAGTTGATTCTGTTGAATAAAAAAATATTAAAAGACGGTACTAAGTAAGTAACTTAGTTTTGTATGTAAAATGTTGAAATATGAAGGAGTCAGGTTTCAATTACTCTCTCAAAACGTGATTCAATTCTTTAAAATTCTTCAATTATCCTAGCTTTTGGAATGATGCGATTCTTACCATTTACAGTATGGTAAATTTCAAGAGGGTAATAATCCTTGAAATCCTTCAAAGTCAAAACTGCAAGGGGTTTGTCCCTTATGCCTACAACATAATAACAATGGTAGTGCTCAGAGAATCCTTCAGTATGTAAAGTACTCACTAAGAAATATGGAAAAGAGTCCTTGATCAAAATAAACTTAACTTCAACAAATTGCAGAAGATCAAACTGAAATCCAATGATAAGAGCACAACCAACTCTATATGTTATCCCACACACAGTTGCAGACAACACACTGAAAACGTCATCATCGCAGCTCATTGCTTCTCTTAGAAGACCACGTACATTCAAATTAAAAGAACTAAGAGGTACATTTCTACCAAAAGTGGAGGAAATATTCTCATCCATCAGACGATTCTGTGAACTTGCATACAAACACTGAAGGCGTTGATGTCTTTGTGCTAAAGACAAACACACATTTTTCTTGTTCTTAATTTTTCTTGCTGTGTTTTTCATGTAACTGTGCTTAGCCTCAAACCGAAATGTTGTACACTGAGACAAAGGTCCAAATTGGAACATCTGCTTTGCATAGTGTGTAAGGTAATGCATTTTAGGTGTAAGTTTTGTTTCAGGAAAACGTGACTTATACATGCCCAAAAAATCATGAATCAGACCATTTAGATACGCAATTGACTGCCCATTTTGCTTTGATGCAAAAACAAGGTCTACAACTGATTACAAGACTTATCAAAATTTGCCAGTAATCATTATCTTCAGGTATTTGATCTCCAAACATTGCAAAGAGAAGTCTCATTAAACACCACATTTGTGCCGCAGACTGCTTTATATTCAAGCACGAAGAACTCTTTGTAACTCTTGACGGTTTGTTTACCTTATCTGAACCTTTGTAGTCAAACGATTGCATCCTCTGGTTCAAAAATTCAACAGATATGAATCCTTGTAGCATTAGCATGGTGAATACTTTCCCCACAACAAGAGGGCAAACACCCTCTAGAAGATCGTGCATAGGATCTGATGGAAGGCCGCCAATAACATGGAAATGTGACAATTTATTAAAGGGCGAATTTCTTTTAACCCCATATACTGTGGCAAAATACCTATCTCTCACAGCCCTTTCGACATGAATTTGGTAATTTTCCTTTGTTCTTTCTGGACAAATGATGTCTCTCTCTGGTTGTTGGTTTAGTTGTTCAGAACTACACAAACAAAATCTACAAAAGCGTTTAGCTGTGAACCCTTCCATAAAGCCACCAATTGAATGACTCCCCAAGTTGTCTGCTGCAATAAATGATATGGTGCCTTTGAACTTAACTTTTTTACCATCCATTGTTATTTCTATCCCTTCATTTTCTAACTTCTGGAGATCCTGAACAAGAGCTTGCGATACAATGTCCCAACCATACTTGACAATAAGCTGACTTTTGCACAACCATGCCACTTGGATCATATGAAGTTTACTACGGAATTTCCATGGAATATTCCCAATGCTGTAATACATAGCATTAATCTTATGTTTTTTAGTATATGTTCCAATGGGGTTACACAATTCGAAGTCATCATTGAATAATATCAACTGAATTGGTATATCTTCCTCGCTAAATAGACCATTTTCCTGAAAATTAAGACCATCAGAAAAACAAGAAAAGACTTCACCTGTTTGATTATGAGAAGCATTTACAATCTCTGAGAACACATCATCATTATGTAAGAGTGACTGAAGCATTTTCAAGACAGATATATACATAAATGTTTCAACTTTGTCCTCTTGACTGTACCCTAGTGTTATTTCTGTTGCTTCAACAAGATCAAGTTCTTCTTTTAAAAACTGAGACTGATTGTTTTCAGAGGAGAAATGATTTAGAATCGGGACCAAAGGGTTTTCAGAGAGTATCTTGGAAATTTCATTTACTTGTGCATTGCAGATGTTGTTTTCCTGCAGAGTTTTCTCTACTTGCATAGCTGTGTAATGTTGTGTTTGTTCAATTAGCCATTTTAATTCTGTCAAAACACTATTCACATGTATCTGTGGAATTTGATATTTTTCCCTTAATTTTAAAATCAACATGCCAACAGTGTAGTCTAAAGTATGAGTTGCATCTTTTTTAGCAAAATCATCTTGGTGATCAGGCTCATTTGTAGGTAATTCTTCTGTGTCATCCTCATCATTGTTACATGTAGACTGATTTTCATCTACAGAAAAATGACCATCCAATTGGTCAGAAACTTTGTGTACTCTCCTATAATGCTGAAGGAGTGTGTCAAGGTTTTTGTAGCTTTTCTCACAATTACTAACACCACATCTCACAGAAAAGTTAGGGTCAGATGAATGAATGAGCTTAATGTGAGTAATTAAGGATTGAAACCTAAAGGATTGGTACTTTTGACACATAGGGCAAATGTGCTTTAGAGGCATCCTGACCTAAGAATAAAAGAAACAAGAAGTTAATATTATACACCGTTCCTTACAGTGTACTCATTTAAACGTATGTATGTCAGATCAGTGGGGTTGGCAACTTCCACTCTCTGAAGGTCAGACGTGTGCTTTGTTCCTTGATATTGACCTACATTTAATTAGACTCAGAATATGGCATGTGTTATTAATAACAAAACAATAGGGCCATCTACCCGTCCAGTATGAAGTTCATCCATCAACCGGTATTGAGGTGTTGTGTATTTACAAGCTCTTTCTATGTTTTTGTTTGAAGCCCCACACACTCATTGATATTCCTGAGACCAGCCACAAAAAACAATAGAGGTCATCTACTACCATGACCATCATACTGTATACACCATGTCAGTGCATGTTACCCTTCTTGAGTAGGAGATGTTCACAAGCTGGTCACACACATGCCAATTTGACTGGATAGATTCCGATGCTGTCTGCGTCATCAGAACCAAAAGTAAAGTGGGGTGAAAAAATGACAGACATTTTATTTAAAAGTGGAAAATTAAAAAAAAGTGGGAGGCAAATTTCACACATTTTGGATAAAAAAGTAAGATATATGACTCTATAGCTTGTATTTGATGTTTGAAAAAGAGTAAGCCTTGTTTTCTTTTTTGCTTAGGCATAAGATTTTTTTGTTTGTTTTTGAGGTCAAAAATTCACAAAATTGTGACAATTTTGTTTTTATGGGCCTCAACAAACTCATCTCGTCGCCAGTGATCCACGGTGGCATTCAAAAGGCAAATACTGTAATATCAAAGTCCAATCAGGCTTGTCAGCATTATGGAAGAACAAAAGGCTGTAAATAAATATTCCTTAATAAATGGTGTATGTTTAATTAAGGATTCACAAATAGTGGTAGGCCTAGTTTTCTAAAAAAGAATAAAAAACACAAAGAATAATAAATGATAAAGGATAGTATTTAGCAAAAGGTCAGCAAATATAATTGATGCCAAATAGTCCTCCATTACAAAGCTTCTGGCTAATCCTTTCCCATATAGTAGTTTATGTGTTTGGCTAAAAATCACTTACTTGTCTAAAAAAGAACACTTTGTTTTGTTAAATACCTTTATTAAATTGGGAAGACAGTAAATTTGAAAGGATAGAGGAGCATGCAGTCATCGTGCATTAGGAGAGCGGCCAATGTTTTGCTTCATCTGTTAGTACTTATTTGCTATTCTAGCATTCATAGATTCCATCTGCATATCAGATCTCATTGTATGTATGGAAACAGTGAAAGAGTATGGGAATTTATGTTCCAAGAAGGATAATCCCGCAAGCCCAACTTTTGTTAAATTGTCTTCACATAAAGCCATAACTTCCTGTGACAGGCAAAGCATACTTACATGAGAACTTATAAAAAGAACCCCCATGAATAAAACTTTTTCAAGTTCAATTTTAAAAGAGTGGGTCCACTTACCCCCATCGACTTCTTTCCACCTGAAACCATGACGTCTTGTTACAGCAAACACTGAATCAAAGCCTTCTTTTCTCATCATGTGACAAGGCCCAGAAACATGGAATGGATGGATACAAGGAGAAGTACACTGAACCTGTCCAACATAGTCGACCTCTGTAAAAGACAACTGGCAGTGTTGAAAAATATTCCAATAATCTTAATCAAGAAGTTGGGAATCTATGTTTTACAGTGTAGTACTGTAAAATATGTGTCCTAGCTGTTACACATTTGCACACTATATCAGTACTGAGGTGTCACCATAGACCAGGCAGCACCTCCTATGATGTACTGTAACCCTAATTCATCTTCCTACAATTTCTGCCACTGGAAATCTCAAAAGTTTGTTTTACTTTCATTTTGGTTAGTCCATTTTGGGAACATGTCATTTGGATTATAGCTTCCATTCTACTGCCAATTTTGTATCAACACACCGCAGATTGACCAAGAGCACATCGCTTCCATTTGCTTTATTATTGTTTTATTATAAGTTTTTTTATGACAGCCACTATAGGCTGAGCAGGCTTATACTTAAACTCCCAAGTTGTGCATTTATTTAGCTTTCATGGATAAATAGAGCAGAGACCAGAGAAGAAAGAACCACCTCCCATTTTCTAAAGGGCATGTTCCCGACTGACGATGTGAATCGTAGGGATGGATAAGTTTCATTTTTCAGTAGCAGTGCTCAAATTATAGTTTGTGTCCTGACAATCTTATAAAATAAATTCTGCCATGCTCTCTTACAATTTGCAAAATGTTGCAAATCAGAGAGAAATGATTTCGAGATTGATGACTAATGCAATACTACAGTGCTGAGTGTTCATATGAAGCAAAGCAGTGGAACTGGTCAATGGCATCGATTTCCATTTTAACTTGGGGGGGGGGGGGGCATTGTAATTGACATGAAGTCCAAAAATGAGTGCCATCCTTGGGCAAGGGTGTAGAGGAAGTACATTAAGCTTGGCTGATGCAGGACATACAGGTATATTTTTCATTAACATATGATATCAGTATGATCTCAATCAAATACACAGCAAGCTCTTATAATTTGCATAATAGCAGAATTGGGAAATGAAGTAGGAAATAAGTGGAATTGTAATTTTAAGGAAAGGCATTCAAAATTATTGGTGGCATTAAGGATGGGAACTACAAATGCAATGAGCACAACCTTACGCAAAATTAAATCCATTACCTGGATGAAACACTAAGAATTCTTTAACAGCGTCAATCGACGGTGATTTGTCTGCACTCGTTGCGGCGCTTCTCCTGATTACTTGAGCACCCCATTCTAGTGATATGGCTGCTATTTCATCATGGTCTGTTGATACCCATACACTGTCAAATTCTAGAGAAAACAAAGATTTGTGATTCTTGGCCAATAAGAAACTTCAAAACTAAAATAGACATAACACTGAAAGACATACATGTAGGGTTATAGTGTAGGGATGTGCATATCATTCAATTGAGGAACATTTTTATGTTCATTAATTTGCCATTAATATCAAGGTGCCCATAGTCCTTTAAGATTTAAAAGTGATTATCGAGTTAACTTGCCATGTTTAGGTTTAGATAATTTCCTACTTTGCGGATTTATAGTCATATTATGTTCACAACATAATATACATTATAGCAGCCCTCCTCAGACTTAACGAGATGGTTTTCCACCATAAGTAAAGTAGTAATCGGGCGCCACACTATCTAAGCGTAGCCCCAGCATGGCCAGAAATAATGGCACTCAACTTCCTTTTATACAAGCACCTGAAATATTTAAAAGGCTACAATTTTTAGAAAAATTTATTTCAAGAAAGTAGGGAATGGGACAGAGGAAAACAAGAAGGAGCATTTCTCTTGCTTGAGATATCTTGCTTATTGTTTTTGTTATATTTTACAGCTACTTGAGAAACCCAAGCGTCCCACTTGGATTTTCAAGCGGCCCACCAAGTGGGACGCATCCCACGGTTTGCGAACCGATGCTTTACAGGATGAAATATAAGTAACACCAACATTATTATTTATATTAACGATGTTACTGGGTTGGCCTGATTAAAAGTTTTGATCTCTATTGATCTCAAATAACCTTTGACCTCAAACAAACACAAAAGGAAAAGTTTCTTGTATATACTTGAGATGCACACCCAGTATATATAGTTGGCATAATTATATTATTGAGTTAACCTAAAATACTTTCAGATATTGATCTACATGTATGTGCATGATGTACCTTAAATTAACACAAACTGCTTCTTATACTCAATATAAACCTGATTATAAGCCTGATTACAAGGTATTGACTTGGGGTGGTCCATCCTCTTCCAGTAGCACCTCCCCTGGTATCATAGCCATTTATTAAAACCTTCCCTTCTTCAGATATCATTGAAAATGCATTTGTTTACGGTATCACATAAACCATCTACATGTATTATCTACTATCTAGCACCAGTGGCGGCACTACAGGGGGCTGGGAAAATTCCCCCGCCCAGATTTCCCCCATGGCTGTGTGAACATATTTTCTTTTTTGCCCTCCCCCAATTATACCTTTCCCCCATGC
>JAODAF010300547.1:0-15473 GCA_027574765.1 Molpadia intermedia
GTGATAGCTTCAACAAATTGTACCAAATGCATTGCAGGGTATGTATATATTTTGTTTATTAGGAATCATTCTTGTTGTTTGTGCCAGAGTTACTTTTAAATTTTCTTCACTCATGGGATCCGCCTCTTTCTTCCGGTTTCTCTCCACATTTCCCAACTACGGAACTATGCCGGGTAAAACTCAATCCCCACCCTTGATAGGTAATATGGTGAATCGCCTCCATAGTCCATACAAAAGCCTCCTTAATGCAATTGCAACTATATATAGCTATATTTAAGCACACATTTGCATTTAACCCTTCAAGTTCCGCGTATTTGCAGGAGAGTGTACACACTTCTTCTCAGTCGCACGAAGTCCGCAAAAAACTACGTGTAGCGAATGGAAAATTTGGCTAAGCCGGGGAGGAATGCAATTGTTTGCTATCAAATGGTCAACCGTCGATCCGGGTTGCGTCCTCGATACATAAACTGTTAAAGAGAAAGACGAAATGTATATGGATGAAAAATCAATCTGAATATTGAGGGTAGTCTTCTTTCTCTTTAATTTATAATTTTTATTGTTTATCACTCAAAAAATTCATAAATCTTGTTTACACATATACAGACAAACATTGAAAGCTATAAACCTTATAACTGCCCTATCAAATGTAGAATGTTAGTTCTAACAACGAAATTATATTACGCTGTAAAATAAAAACTGCTTTAACGTTTGATCGTAATCTTCTAAGCAGCACTTAATTATCATGTTTTCATGTTGGTCCCGGACAGAGGCGTCTGGGTTCTATTTGTCATAATGTTCTTTTACTAAGGTCACGAAAGGTTTAATGTGCCGCAATTTCCACTTAGATACCCTAAATGATTTACGATTATTGAGGCTCATTTGACATTGCTAGTTACAACAATCAAAACAAACGGAGAGGACGTCTAGAAGTGACAGCTGCATGACGAAAAGAACATATAATAATTTATGATATTACATGAGATAATCATCGCATTCTATCACTACGCTATGCGGAATATTGATATAAATATAAATATCATATACATGTTTATATAATGACATCAAATCGTTCCGATTGGTTAACATATGTTACTCATCGCTTGTCCTGGTTATAGGCTAAATATTGTCAAAATTTAAAAATAGAATAGGAGATAGAAAGAGTAGTTGTGTGGCTGCTACATAATGTCGGATTAATGTCAGTAGTTTGTTGGTAAAGCTTTGCCTCATTAAAAAAGTTACTGTATGAGAATGTAGGCCTAACGAGCAATTTGAGAATCCTTATAAAGCGAGGAAATCTGTCCAGTTCATGATTGATCTATGCCTATTACATAACACTGGAGTAAATATTAGATTCAATTATACGATCAGAATGACATCCTATCTATATAACCGTTAGTACAAATTATTATTATTTTTTTTTTTACAAATCATTCTATAAACGTCTTCTAACACTAACAATTTTTTCTAAGGTAAATATACTAGGGCCAATTATAATTTATATATGGGGATATATAAGGTGCGAAATGGAAATCTGTCATGGAAAAAATCGACGAATCCACTGGGATTCGAACACATGAACTCCTATTCAACGGCCATTTTTAATTTCAATACAATTTTTAATTTTAATTCAATGGTCAATGGATGAATTCCGTGTTTTGTAACGATATTCGTGTATTGTAACGACCAGCAACATCTGGTTATTGACAGAGAACGGTCGTTGCAATGTACAGGGTGATATTTCCGAAGTATAAACATATATAAACAAACGGGAAGAAAGAAGTACTCGCTGTGAGGGCATGTTAATTATAGGTTTTGAAATATCACATTATGTATCATTAACAAATATAACTTCTGTGATTAATATACGTTATAAATTATCGCGATAAGTAGGAAATATATTGGCCGCTCGGAGTGATGGTCTCACTAAATATTTAAAAAAATACAGGAGAGAGAGACGGAGAGATACAGTTAAGTAGGGTAAACCCACATACAAAAATTATATATATATAGTTTGTAATAAATAATTTAATATATAGCCTAATTTAAATATTTTACATCAACTATGAAAGCAGGAAAAATTAACCGCCTTATATGTGTTATTGAGCTGACCGATTTTCTTTCGAAAAATCGCAGTTATAGGTTTCTCCACACATTTGTCTGAAAAGTGTTGGGATTTTAAACAATTACTTACTTTCAGTGGTTGTTTGTCACACATTTTGATTAATAGAAGAATTTAGCCTGCCAAATAGATATCTTAAATACTGTAGGCCTCAACTTCTACCGAAAATGGTAATACAAAAAAATTCTAGCTTCTCTTAGTTTACCAAACCGGAACAGAATTGCGCGAATTGATATCGTATACTGACTATAAAAGTTAGTAACATTTGTGATATTTTTATCATTTGTATCATTTGTATCATTCTTTATTTATGTTGTCCCAATATGACTGTGAAACACACAGTTCGCCTAGTCTCAAAGGCAACGAATTCTCTAATGTGTTTGGTGTAACTTTTTTGTTTGGTACTAAATATTCGCTGAATGTCACAAGATCGTTCACATCGACATAGACATGGAAAGAGTATTTAATACTTAAATGTTGTGAATGATAAACAAACAAATGTATAATAGTTATATATTATATACGTTACAAATAATAATTTACAAATAATAATTTACAAATAAGACGTCCGTTGCCATGTTTCGAAACGACGACTGTCGTACACAAGTCATGAAATTTTGAAACGAATAATCTCGATTTTTTTAAGTATATCTACAAAATATTAAGATGAAGGAGCCTAGATTAGATAAAAACAGAATAATAAATATAGTCTGAATAACGACGTATATAAGCATTTTTTTACAACTACAACAAAAATTAAATCAGTTGAGATTTAGAATTTAGAATTAAACATGGCGAATAGCGAACTACAATGGGCGAAAGTGATTGGTTGTTGGTACTTAAGCTGTTGGAATCTGTTATCTTTTAAATATATGCTGTCTGGTGGAATTTATGTTGACATTCTGTAATCCTTTCTCTGTTGGCAATCTGTATTATATTGAAAGTCCCAGTTTGCAGGATTTGTTTTTCCATGAGTTTCGTAATACGTTATTTGCTGAAAATGTATTGAAAATTTTAAATTATCTCGTCTGTCTGTCTGTTAAAAGTCTCCTAATCTGCTATCACTCATGTTTTGAACATATTACTGTAGTATGTATCTGTTTTTGGCAGTTATAATTGCTTCATTAGAGTTTTAAAGTTTAATGATATTGAATTCGATGTTCCCTATTTAATCATGTAACTTCGTACTATAAAGCAATACATTTTATTTCATGTTCTGATAATGTGTGTTTCGACACGTGAAACCCTTCTAAGAGCATATACATATATTTTAATGACATAATCTGTTATTTCATCGTTGACGAATATAGTAAGTCATTACTACAATTGTTAATATCTCTATCTAGACAGATTTGCGACACTTAAATTTCTATAAAAAGATTGTCAAATGAATGATGTTTTATTTTTTCCTGCTTCGAGTCGACTGAAGAATACTGCAGAAGAAACAATGGGATGTACTACAGGCACAGAGAAATCTGCCGGAATCTCCTTCACTTAAATGGTATTACTGCATAGTATAATTTTATTATTTTGTGATAGGTCACCCAATAATGTATTAACACGCTTAATAACCAATAAGAACATATTAAATATAATACAAGCTTGTTATTCTACACCTCTCTATTGTTGTAAACTCTTGTTACTGTCAACACATTAGATATACCATGCATTTTGCGCAATACTTTTTTATATTTCAAATACATCAGCCAACAATAATGTGATTTGCGAAAAACAAAGAAACAAATAAAACAACGAAATGTACCATAACTGGGATATTTCTATGACAATATACCAGCATTTTCGTTCGTGTGATTTTAATCAGCCACGCATGCGTATTAAATTAAACTCCCTAACCACCTTATTATGCTCAACAGTGGTAATAACAACTCGACGTCACAACCGCTGTGACGTAATAATTCGTATAAGGAATCCTCCCAGGGAATGTAAAGGACATATTAGAAAATGAAAATCACTTGAGGATTCTCTCGAGGAGCAATTAAAATATCGACATTGCAAACTCTGACGTCTCGTGATGATGATTATTAGTCGCTATGATAATAAATAGGATATTGTATGCAATTAATGTGCAAATGAAAAGTCGAAGCAGTACGATATCGCGGATAAATGTAGTATATTTGCAAAATTTAATTCAATACGGTGAATATTGCGCTCATGTTTCAATTCCCGTCACTATATAGCTACGATATTGACATGCACAATTGTCCAAATTCAAATGTTATATAGAAATTAGCGTAAGTTGGAACACCAAATCCGTTATTTTTACGTGTTTTGTAGTGAAACGTTTGGACCGAATGTCAAGTCATTATGACATGATATCTGCAGCTGCCCAATCATATTGTATGTATTGGAGTCGTTCCTATGGTACCAAGTTGGCACGGTTATACCATCTTACACATGCATGACGCTCCCCACCCATTAAAACCAACACTATACAATAAATAATACGGATTAATGGAGAAAATGTATAAATAAATGGAATAGGATATGTTTAGTAATTTAGTAAATACTATTTCCCGCTAATATTTAAATAATTCAACCGGGATACACTATACTATGTATTTGCCTATAAGTTCACGTCACTCAGTCTCAGAGAACAGAGAAATATTATTTAGTAATGAATTCTACCTGGCTTTTTCTATCAACAGTTAAATGAAACTTGTCTAAATAGAAGCCCCATTCCTTTCTATCAACTGTGACAACTCCTGTTCCAACTATCAGCCTATATTAATGATATACTGGTAATGTATATATTATTATACCTTTTTTCTATCACCCATTCTCGTATTCGTAATTTATCATAAAGACATTTTAGGTGAAAGTTAGTATTCATGATGTCCCATATCGAGGTTTATTATGATGTCTTGAATGCAACCGGGGCGGGACATAAATATTTTCGTATATCTTCATATATTTAGTATAGCGGTATCTAGTGATAGGACACACACATTATTTAAAGGATGTACGGTAGTCTATATCATCATCTCATTAATCACGCATGGTGAGGACCTCAGATTTAGTTCAGTTTTGTACTGTATACTACTATCACTGAAACGTGGAATGGATGTGATGCATGTATAATGGTTACGGGTAGCCAATGAACCTAATGTTTTGGAGCAGTGTGGCTACAATTCTGGACAAAAGTAGTTGATAACATTTGCCAACAGAATTAAAACAGGTCAAAATCTCCCGCCGTAAGGGTAACTTTCTATCCCCACGCAGAAAACGACCGCGTTCAGGTTTATACTATTAAGTGGTGACCAGAAGGCACGCTACGGTACGCTTTTATTTACGCTTCTCATATAAGTTCTGTATACATAATTAATGTTGATGTAGCAGAAATTGTAGCCATTTCAGGTGAATGTACCTGAAAATATATATTCCGTATATTACCATTTTATCTACAAACATCGCCTATACCATTTCTGAATATTGCCTTCTCACACACTCCATATACGGTACTTACTCTAAGTAGGGTAATATGTGTTATACTTCTTTTAATTCCCTTTTTAAATATTACGATATATCTCACTCTATATACTTACTATGTATATAGGGTATCAATATACTGCTGCATTATGCTGACATTAGATTTTACATAAATATTAATTCAAAATCAATTTGTAAAATCATTCATATTATTTGTAGAAAGTCGCCAAACTTGAGATATTATGAAGCTCGTGTAAATTCATTCATTGGTCTATTCGTATCTTTTAGACCTTTCTATCTCATGTTAGTTAAATTACGGATTTGAATTAATTTACATTGAAAATCTTGTAATATTTCCCCAAATCTGGAATAATCGATATTCACTAGTTATTTATCAAACTACTTTATATCACAATATAAGTATTAGCGCGTGCCTTCTATTCTTTTTTATTACATCTTGGGACGTTCACACCACCAATTGGTTTAATATGACAACCATACAACAGAGTTATTTCCTTGATACGCGACATCTTACAATTGTAGTTGATTGTGACAGGAGTTATCTACGTCTAGATGAAAAATCTGTCATTCCACATTAGCGTGTTACAGATTAGCCTTAGAGCAAGTTCTTAATATTTTCAACAACCACACTGACAAAACAGTGTGTTCCATGATGAAGCCTTTCATTGAAACATAAGCCTACACCCTGCTGTTCGCATGCCTTGGACATTACAGCTTCCATAACCGATTGTGCAATGATTTAAAGTAGCATAATGCTTAATGGATTAGATAAAATTTAATATTAAAACAATGTTAAAATATATCACTTTCTAGTAAGAATAGAGTAATCTCGATATACATGTTTGTCTTTCTCGCAAATGTGACGTAGGTTTTCATTGTTATACATCATCGACATTGACAACGCATACAAATCGTTATTTTATTCAGTCCGAGGACCCCATTGGGTATTGGAGCAAAAAAAACTAATCTTGACAATACACTCTCCATAAAACTGAAGACCTCTTGATTCTATAGAATTGCCTTGCGAGGACAGGAAATTCCTTTGTTCTGCGGGTCCTCGGTCTATCTGGGAATACAGGTACACGCTGTCTGGAATGATTCTTCTCAACATCTATAGATTATATGCAATATCAAATACCAAAATGGTATTTTATACTTGTGTCAGAGTGTTACATGCAGATAAATTGCAATACCGATCTTAAACAACATTTACCGACATGATAGAGCATATTGCGTAACAATAAGAAACCGCTACTTTCTCTATACGAGTATTTACGACTATTGTTTTCGTTTGTTTTCGTTGTTGACATTACGTTTCTAGAACCGTATCTAAAGTCGTACTTGGAGTTTTCGAATCGTTATTTCGAACTCTTTGATGGGATTCAGTGCGTTTTGGAATGATAACTAGGGCTCACGGGTTTATATGTGGACTTTTATATAATTTGTTATATAATTTTATATGAGACAGTGTCCCATTTAAAGACCATGGGCGAATTGTTTATGTAGCTTTAATGCGTTGAAACTGGTAAATGAGTGCACTATTCATGTACATTTCACGCCGAGGCCCTTTCAACCTTGGGTCCATCATCCCTAGTTGAACCCGAATAAAGTACAAAACGTGATGATACAAACATTGTTCTGGAGAGAGTACAACCTTATAAGGTGTTCCTACAATAAATAAATATATATATTAATATATTTCACATGTTGTGTACGATGAGATATTGAAGGTGTTGATATTCTAAACGCCAGTCGAACATAACATAGTCGACATAAATAGTCGCATTGACTATTTTACGATCAGTGAACAAAGTCATTCTTTCTTATTGCATGTCGATCACACTTTGCTACAGAGTGTTATAACAGTGCAAATGGCTTGTATTAACTAAATTCCTCTGAAATACACTAATATGAGGGGTACTGTCAGGTCATAGCCTATGGTACTTTTATAGTGAGAACTATTGAAATGTTAACACAACCGAGGACCTAAACACACTGTGTTTGTGGACTGTTTGGGTATATTTGCTAGGTATGTAATGTACGCATGACGTAGACTTCACTAGATTAAAGTGATCGGTAATGTGTCAGTGGCTATGCTTTACTGCCCTTGATAGATCCCAGGGGATTGTACATGCGGCTGAGTCTCCAGGGCATAATAAAACTAATGGCTACTGGTAACATTGGGAACTAGATTACTGGACATAAGTCTGGGTACAATTGATTAATGCATTGTCGCTCTGGCCTGCGTCATAACTAACCCTATCCCCAAGTAGCACGATGTGCGTGGTTTTAAAACATTTATTTAGTACGCGAATTTAACCCAATTAACATCATACAGTGCGATGTGGTATGTATGTTAAGCAAAACCAAGTTTCGTTCAACCGCAACCTAGTCAGTCATCGTCATTAATAAAGTGTACGCCTCATATAAATCAAGATTGAAGGTTATTTTGATTATATAGTACTATTTATGCGTTTATGCACAATAACAATGTTCCACCTTATATTGTTTGAACAAGCTGCCGTTATTGTACCGTACTCTTATCAAAACTTGTAGATGCATAATTTATTACGCAACATGAATTGATGAGGGTAAAGGCAAGGTAGGTTAAATATGCACAGTTTTTTATTGTTTGAACAAACCGCCTTTATCTACCCATTGTATTGGCACTTTAAATACCCGAGTATTGGGGTAAAATGGGTTACATATATATATATATATATATGTCATCAAGATCGTTTGAGTTGATGCCAAAACTACGGTACATGAAGATAACTATGTTCTGATACTGCAGTCGGTAAACACATACATTGATTTATGGTTAATTGTAAACACCAAAATATATGCCAGGTTAACCAATCTTACCTTTTTATTGATCATCGTCTCTTCCATGATGTCGTTTTCAGTGGCGTAGTAAGATTAAAAAAGAGAGTAAATATTTATCACAACTGACTGATTTTCTCAGTATATGGGCTATTGTGAGATGTAAATACCACCGCCGACATCATATATGCTATACCAGAAGTACCACCCTTCCATAATACCCGCCCATGCCTCCACAGACATAAAAATAGTACAGCGTCGTGTGTGTATAACGTTTTATGTATATACCGGTACGGTGCCGTATATAACGCTTTGTGTTGTGTGTAGTGTTGTTTGTATACCACTTTGTGTGCATAGCGTTGTGTGTGTATTGCGTTTTGTGTTTATAGCGTATTGTGTGTATAGCGTTCGGTGTATATAGCGTTTTTAGTGTATAGCGTTTAAATTCGTGCGTATAACGTTATGGGCGTATATATATTTTTATGTGTATAGCGTTTTGTATTTGAATGGTGTTTTGTGTGTACATCGTTTTGTGCGTATAGCGTATCATAATGTACGGTATATTTCCTTGTGTGTATCATAGCGTTTTGCGTGTGTAAAGTTGTGTGTCTATACAATTTGTGTCGTCTATATAGTTGGTTTCGAGGTCGCTTTGTGTAAACAAACCTGTTACCAAAATGTATGAATGCAGCAAAAGCTGAAATGTACCATGCAACACTTGCAGTCTTATGTAGGCCTATATTATAAGTGGTGTGGCGCGCAAAAAATAGCGAGGGCCTTGAATACTTTCAGATAAGACAATGGATTTTCCAGTACGCTCGTGCATATTCACAAGTTTTACCACAAAAACGTACAAGAGTAATCTATAGCCTATTCATAACTTATAAACACTAAAGTACATTTCAAAACCTGCCTTAATCGAGCAAGTCGGGCGAAATGTCAACGCCACCATTGAGCACAATGGTCCCCTATACGGCCATGCGCACCTGTGCATTTGATGTGGAAAAGATAACTTTATACATTCTTGGAAGAACAAATGGGATTGAACTGTCCATTTTTCAACTGTATAGGGGAGTATTAGGTGAATATATCCGTTGTTCGACCAGCTCCGCTGACTATATGCGCATCTTAGTAGCAACGACTAATATAAATGGTTTGTTCACCATAGTCGTCCGTTACTGTTGCATAATCTAGTGGCAGCTCCGTGCTACTACTAGTAGTGTTCCACGAACTACGGTACTGAAGGGAAACTGCAGGCCTCAGCTAGTGCTATGAGTTGATTGAATTTGGTAAACATTTGACGCATTTAGGGTCCCTGGTGGTGTTTTTCATCCGGGTATCCGTCACTGATGAGCCGCTTTGATTTCCACCTGCGGGATTTCTAAGCCACACGTTGGCGTCCTTAATGGCTGAAGAATGATCGCGAGTAGCTCTAAAGAAGTAATCATCGAAAAACTCATTTTAACGGCACATATTTTGTCTCTCGGCGTTTGGTAAATTCCCATAAGAATTAGAACAATGACCTTGCCTTTATCAGAGTTTACCCCCAAAATATGCTTTATCATGTTCTAGAACATTTCTTAAGGACTACTCATCCTAACCAAGGATATGGGCAATTATCATGTTAACAAAACATATGCTGCCTGTTGATGTAATTCTATACGAAAACTAATGTTCCATGTACATATTAAGTACGATAGCATTTTCTATTGATGTTCGGAAACATTCACTAGAGAATTGGGGCAGCTGTCATAAAAAACATGGCGAGAAATAACTACGTTGTCTGAGCATTTCAAATTAATTTAATAATGGATGTAGAGAATGATTGAAACTGTATAGAACTCTATATATGATATACAGACTCTATTGCAGCGTTGAAATGAGTGGCTTAAATCCTTTGCTAAACTGGCTAAAGGCATCTCCTGTCTTTCTTAACAAAATATATTGCCCAGGCATGAGTTTGGTAAATTCTAGCGACAGGTAGGACACTGACCTATAACATTCTTCGGAATGTAACGAGAAGTCTGACAAATAAACTAACTAATGAGTAACGAAAACGAATGTGAATATAGAAAGAAGTATAATGATGAAAATAAACTCTTTTTAAAGATCACTAAAGGTCACTAACCTCGCTATTATCAAAATCGACAGAGAAGTTACTGCTTTAAGATTTACAACATTATTCATTATGTTTTTCTTTATAGAATATTAATAACACTAAAAATGTAAAAACACTGTCATCAAAGAGTTATTGAGATGTCGGAGAGTTGTAGATCATGCAAAACCAAAAAGTGTCTAGACAGTCAACTCCCTTTCTGGAGCTGGACATTTAAATGACCGAAAGTGACTTCGTCTTCAGAGTTTACTGCAGCATTTATGGTATGAGAGTAACGTGAATAAATGGTAGAACATGAAACACGTGTCTATTATAAATAAAATATATATATATATATATATAATAGAGAATACAGGAGAATTATATGCATATAATGAGAAGATGATGAGGAATTTAAAATAGGCATTAGAAAAAAGAAACATGAAAATAAGAATCAATAGAGGTCTGTGTACTTCATGATGTTGGTTCAAGATGTTGAAACTGGCCGTATACCTCTTGTAAGAACATCGGTGATTATCCTGATTAGCTTAGCCAGTATAACATTTACACTTAAGTATTGTGTAACGATATATAAATAAGTGTGATATAATATTTATAAGATATGATTTATATGATCCGATTCAAGTGACACGCTTGCGGAACTTTCTTCCATCCTCTTCGTTGAAGGCTATTTCTTTACCATCGACGGTTCATGTGGTTTGTTAATGATATCGATGCCAACCAAACGCATCACAAAGCCATACGTATACGTAAATAACCCTAAATACTGTGCCATCACGACAATTTCCGTCGATGGAGTAGAAACTGGAATACGCTCTTGAAGTAAGCTGAACTGAAGTAGCTGCCCGATAATATGAGCAGATCAACAGGGAAGTGTCGCGTGATTGATATGACGTCAGCAACAGCTTAGGGTTGCCGAATTGGACCGTGCTATTTCGAATTTTCGGCCAGCCGTCGATCCAATCTTGCACCGACACAACTGCTAATTGGTACAGGAAGCGCTAAAGAAAGCATTATATAGGCTAGTACGTATATCTTTTCTACACCTAGCTAATATATTCTATGATTTGTCAATTATGCATTACGACGTTCATTGTAAATGCTATAGTTGTCTAATCATTCCACATTTCTTCATTTCTAATTCAAATTCAATAAGAAATTATGACTAGAACAATAATAAGGAATATTCTGGATTCATAACTGCCTTTAATTCATGCTGACGCAGCATTGATTGAACATAACTTCGACAGTGAAACATGTCAAACTTAAGTTACATATAGACTTCTGACTTTCTCCATGATAATGAAATAATCCAAATTCTACATTAACGATATAATTTATTTAACTTCGTCTCAGTCTTAGTGTCACGTTGATCGACTGACATGTTAGAGCATTATACTTATATGTTCTGAGTCATTTCAATTGAAATCGATTATTTGGTAATTTTAAAAGTGTGGTAACTAAATCGGTAATAAATTCGGTCGCCCTCTAAGGTTACTTTTGATATAAATCAGAAATGAATTAAGAAAATGAAATATGATGATATCTTTAATATTGTTTGCAATTCTTAATTAAAAAAAAAGAGTCGTTTTAATAAGTCATTTTTGTAATGGAAATCCTGCTTTCCCAAGGGATCGTATTAATAAGGCAAGGTGTTAAGTAGAAAACTGAGCGAGACTTCGTTCTAAACCTATAAAGGAAAGAAAAGGAACGTATAGGTATAATGTGATTTATATTTTAAAATCATGTGACATAAATAATGCAAACAAGAAAAGAATACAAGCCTTAGTTTGGAGGCAAAGAGCATCACGCTTATACGACGTTTGATTAGCTTAATGGTAACAATTGCGAATACATCACCATGGTAGATCCCTTGTGCGAATTGACACTAAATATCAAATCATTGTTAAATAACTTTCGGATAGTAACCTGTTTGTGCAACAATTATAATAAAACATTCGCCACTCTTATTAAAATTGTTTACGTCATCTTGGTAGAGCAATTGGAATTATTTGCATTACTATAATATGATCTAGAAAGCCTAAGAATATGATAATCAAATAAATCAATGTAGTCAGAAATATACGATGTTGGTGCACAGTGCGTAATGGCTGGAGTTTGGTACGGAATGAAATGTCTCTAACGGACTTTCCCGAAGCCTGAACGATATATACGACATTAACACATGTGTTAAAAATCAAATAATATATAATGTTTTAACCTATTGACATATTTCGTCGTCCAAACACTCATCGTTCTCCAGGGATAATCCGTTACCGGTATAGTAGGCACATGGAGGGGGAATTCCAGAAGGAAATTAGAATTTAGTATCAATTAAAATTCAATTTCCGAAGACTTTCTCTAAACTATGGAAAAACCCACCAATGGAAGATAAATATCGCAGAACTGTTTATTGATAGAACACTGGCTATATGGTTTGTACTTCCATCGTATTTGGGCCGAATATTTGGGCAGATCCATCGTATTGGTAAATTGCATTGTCTTGCGGACAACATATATGAGAATAAAAAAGAGAGATAGAGTAAGGTCACTTAATGTTTACTAACTTATAATGACGAGCAGTTGTTCATGTCCCAGACAGCTTCCTTTCCCCGGGGAAGACTCTATTCGCGTTTGTATTCAAAAGTCTTAGAAAATATGACTATCAATCCGGATCTTGGCGTCACTGTCAAAACTTCAGACAGAGCCCATAGTGGTTATGACAAACCGCCGTTTTCAATTTTGTAGTGCAATTTACGATTAATTCGAAGAATACATGACGGAAGTATTTGCATTCTTGAAAAATCTTCTTTTTTATATTTGAGTCCAAAAACAAACAACATAAAATACATTAATCCATTTTACTTTCGAACTGTTAAATACCTGTTATACTACACTTTGCTTGGGTATGGCATGCATCAGAACACGTACCGGTAATGTGATGTAAACATAAATGTTCTCCGGAACAAACAAATCACATTTAATGATTCCCATTTCCTTTACTAAGAAATAACTAGAGTAATTTATGGGAGGTCAGTCACTAAATGTATTAATCTATTTTTCGAGGAGACGTATGACTATGATAGGTAGCTACTAACTATACCAAAAATAGTAGATAACTAGAGATAAATAAATAGTTTCTCAGATGATATCATTCACGATAATGATTTACCCCCTTTGGGGTATACAAATTTCGTGTCCGAAATTTCGTGTATTCGCCACCCTAAATATTGAATTGTAAAAAAATCACATGAGACAGGGTGGCCCTATATAAGCTAATGATAACTGAAATATGTGAGTTAAGTAGTCGCTTGTCACTTGATTTTCAATAAAGATTTTGGTGAATGTCGAATTTACTCAATTGTTCTTGATCTGGCCTTGATCGAAGGGTTCAAATATATCAAAAGCGGGTTTCAAAAAACAAGGTTTGGCCTATATAATCAGCAGCCAAGAGATAAGCTACAAGCTACGGTGCTTCTGAACATAGATTGAGATTTCAACATCCTCAAATATACAGATTTCTCAGTTTAGAAGTATAATATGGTATTTTAATTCACTTGACATGACTGAAGGCCTAATAACCCAAAAGCTAATTCATGTAGGTAGTCTAGTTTCGGTCGATCTAAAGTTATATTACGATTGTGTTTAAGGAGAAGACGGTAACATAAAAGTAGAGCAGAAGTTGTCGAGCGGCTCAACCCTGTACCCACTCGATAGTGTTTGTCGATGGAGGAGAGCAGTATGTATACAAGTTGTTTACATGTTCACGCAAAGCTCGAAACTGAAGTGACTTCGGTTATTTTGAGCAGGCCGGCAAGGAAATGTCCCGTGAATGCTATGATCATCAACAGCCTACGGGTGCTGCGCTGGGCCATGATATTTCGAGATTTCCGGTTCTTCTAGAGTCGAGAGCTTAAATGCTGGAAAATACTAATTAATAAAGTACATACTGTATTGATGAGTATTTTGTAGAGTACATATATACAATTATTATTTAGTCTTCACAGATCAAGGCTATATAGGTCCAAACTATATGGATTCTACTTAGCCTCAGCTGAACTGAATGTACGGTGTATGAGACTCGGTCAGGAGTAGAAGATCGCATTCCCTATATTATAGAAGATGGAGTTCAAAACAAACCTCCGGCACGCTTTTATGGTGTATATATAGAAAGGCACACAATAACAAACTCCTCAGTTTCTCTGATACAATAGCATTACATGTAATATAATTTCTTATGCGTTTCTTTATAGTTTGTTTCAAAATTCCTTGGTAAAAGGTAAGACATTTTTAACTAAAGCTATTTATTGTAATAACATACAAATATAAATTATAAACAATAGTTACCAGAAACATGAACAAACTTGGAGCAAGACTTTAAGTCTGGCAATTTCAAGAGGAGTGAGTAATGCCTCTAGTCATCACCATGAATACATTTTGGATTTTTCCCCTTTAACAATGTTTACAATGGTATAATACTTCACAGTTCTTACTGGTGCACGGTATTACACCTTTTACAGTTATTGCTGTACAAACTATGCGTATCGCCTGATCACATAAAAAACACTGTCGTGTAATCATAAACATTACAGATAACCACGACGTACCTAAACAATGATATCATCCTGCCAAAATTGACAGCAGAAAAAAGTACGATATTTCCTTTAAATCGATTACGAAGTGACCGAGAAATATCAGCAACTCCTGCTCTCCAATTTATTAAATTAATCGGGAGGACGTTTCAACATTATTGATGTGATAAAGTTATGATTGCCAATGTGTAATTACCGGTATTTTATAATTATAGTACAGACAAACGGCATTATATCAGGACTGAATGCCATAGATCAGTCTTTTGTCGCGCAGTCCACACAACACAAAGACCAAACCAAACTATGCTGCCAGCTGACGAGAAGCTTTATTTAAATGCATCTTAGCCAAACCCAG
>JAODAF010301655.1:0-15473 GCA_027574765.1 Molpadia intermedia
GGCCAAATCGATAAATTCATGAGTTCTAATATGGGAGCTTATATGAGCCAGAGAGCTGGCTCCCTGCTCCGTCATCCCCCGCCCATCGATTGAGAAGTTGGGGATACAGGTAAATACAGGTAAATACAAACGTTGTACCCAAAAAACTCCCGATTGTTTCACATTTGTTTGATCCGCCATCTTACATGTACATTATATTACTGTAATTGCCTTCTATGACTCATAAACCAGTGTTTTATGTTTACCAGTGTAAATAATATCCATATAATGTCCTCCATTCGTGGAATACAATATATTAAATATGTAGAGAATGCAATCACAACTGTAAATACTTCCTGTTATTTTGTTTGCGGTGTATTGAAGTGTAAAATTTTACCACGTAATTAAAATATTGATGTAAAATACAACACGCCTTATTAAATTTATTCCGCGAAATCCTCTTAAGTGGCTTATTAGCCGATCAATATCGCAGTACGAAAATGTCAGCCATTTTATTACTCTTTATCTCTTGTTAAAATTATTAATGTGGTTGATTGAACAATCGATCAGTTATGAGATGAGATGAGAACCCCCATGCAATATATATTGAAAAAGCAAAAACGTAAGAATTATTATTTTTTATTTTTGTATAGAGGTTAACAAAGTAGAATCGAATTCGATCTCTCCCATTAAATGCATTTCGGATTGGATGATATTAATACATGTTATCCAATGAAGGATTTCCAATAATTGAACCCACTTTAAAATATCCTTAAACTCCAAAGGTCACACTGCCTTCCTAAGCTGTGACGTATCGACTGAGGAAAATCAAGGCAAGGTAGGCTAGTTACGTGTTTCCATCGGGAGGGTGCTTCACGTGACGTACAACCAGCCTTGTCGCTCGACTGCTTGCCAAATTCGGCATGGGACCTCCCCAAAATACATTCCCCTAATTCACATAATTTTGCTATATACGTTAACGCTCGTAGGCCCCATTTGTGTGCCGAGGTCGCTTGGGGAAGATACATACAATGTATATTTCACCTGTTCGCGTTCCATAGAGATGACATTGATCACGTACGGTGACCATGACGCATGCGCTGTAGAAATATATTAAATGTATAATGCCACAATATTAAAAATCATCAAATGTGATTGGTAGAAACTTTCTGTGATAGCGATTGGAAATGCACCGATGCGTAACGTAGATCCGACCTGCCATGTACAGAGATTTGGCCCCCTTTGGTTATCTAGTTACCAGCATAAACAAAATCAATCAGAATTCATGGAGCTATTTTCGCCGTAAAAAATATCCGATTTCACCAGGGAATCAAATTGAAGAATCAGTCTCCAGAGTTCAAATATTAAGAGAAAGTTCAGTCAATGCTATCATTGAAAAACTCTTAATTGCAACTTAAAGTGGTAAACCAGTGAAATAACCGAAGGTTGATTCGACTAAAAACACCGCAATTTAACTTAATGATGATATGTCGTATTGATTTTATTTAGAGACGTACAGTAAACTATATACGCGTGCACAATACCGTAAGCACTTTCTTGTGTAGTAAATTTAACAGGACATAGGCGCTCTAAACCATATGATAAATGAAAGAGATTTGTATTAGCCTATGCCCAGAAATAGAAATTTGGAGGTATTCATCTAATATCTAAATTGTATTGATGAGGGGTAGCCTACACAATATATCAATCAGACTGTTTACTACGATTATATTATTATGGACAGATCAATGGAATTTATGATGAGACTGAAACAGATGATAATAAATAAAACATATCTCCATGCAAAACACGCCAATATACAATTTTCGATTATCACAATGATTTATATATAAAAAACTTTGATATTTAGGAATAACATACTTAAATTGATTATAATTTAATTATAACAGGCCCGATAACTAGTCCGTGTTATCTAGTCGCTTTATTATAACGGTCAATTGGGTGATTCTGCTCTTAGAAGGAAATCACTTCTTAGAAGAAAATCACCTCCTGACGCTGCGAATGTCATCGCTTCGTAAATTCTATACGATACATGTTTTGATACATGTCAATATAGTCTGTACCATCACTAAACAATTCCTGTGTCGGGAACAATTCTACTGTGACTCCATGTAAAAACACCTCTATAGTCCTAACATAACATCCTTGATGTATCGACAAATCTAAAAGAACGTCATCTCGACGCTGTCAACAATACAAGTATTTTCTAACACCAATATGTCTGCACGAAAATACAACACGGTGCACGCTGTATAGCGTGGAATACTAGCTCAAGCGCCACTGAAAAATTTAACTTTTTGAAAAAGTAACTTATTATGTCCTTGAAAAAAGTACATGATATAATGACAGTTCGTTAGACTTTCTGATATTATGTTAAGTTTCTTTATTTAAGTTATTTAAGTACAAATTATTATTTGAACGTCGTGTCATTTTAGCTTTCCATAAACTAGCCCTTACATAACTGATAATGTCCACCCACAGACATGCCTCGATGGGCCTTCGGGGAATGACTTCAATTCTCATAATCAGAAGTACGTTGGACTCTTCATTTTTTCACATACTTTTAGTGCCTAAAGTTAAGGAGCGTATAAAGTCTACCGCGCGGACAAGATCGAATTGTCATCAACTTTGTAACTTGTGTGGGTAGTAAAATATTTAGAGACCATATGCTTCAAGACACAACATAAGTATCTTTTCCGATTTTCTGATCGGTCAAACTGTGTTGTTAGACAAACTGAAATACCAAGCAAACGCGAAAAGAGGAATATCAGGGTTTAATCAATTTAATTTTGTCGTAACTGGCAACTGAAATTAGCAAGCCCATCCTTCAGAATATTCTGCGTCGCTCATCTGGCACATATTAAATCTTACGATCAAAGTCGTCATTAGCCGTTTATACGAGCGAACGTCGTACGAGACTCCCACGTCCGTATAATAGTCCATCAACATCATATACCTAATGTGTAAAATAGTGATATTTAATGGTTTTAAAGATAAGACACGGAAAGTAGTTTTACTTCGTAAGATTTGGCGAGCTAGTTTAATAACAATTAGATGTCAAATATAATACTTTTAAAGATAAAAGCTCGTTCGATGTCTTTAGTTACTTTAAATAGTTATTTGATAATTTCTACATACGAACACGTGCCATATAAACGTCTCAACGAATGCCTTAATAAATTCGAGACGATAATTGATTTTTAAAGGTGGTGCTCTTTCTTTATCAAAAAAAAAGGATTTTATATCATTTTTTATAATCGATCATGGTTAACCAACGGTGCGTGATTTAACGAGCCAGGGTATAATCGATATTTGAATTAGAGGGCGCCATGATCCTTTACATTACTCTACTAAAGACCGGATATCTGATCGACCCGGGAAGTCAATATCACGTTTATGGCATTGATGGTTGATACCAGAAACCTACTAGGGCGACCTACCGCGGAGTTAAGTGGAAAGTAATCCGTGCAGTTGCGATTTAACTAGAGGTCTTCGAAGAAAGTATAATTCATATTGGCCAGACAAAACGGGATTGTTCATCAAAGCCGCGGTGAACCTGAAGCGGGAAGTAACGTTAACGTAGAGCTGCGGATCAACATTCTGTATTAATGTTTCTAATAAGGTTCTGGGTTCTAGCAATTGATACGATTATTCCACATACTCGGATGCGGAGTTAACTAAAGCAAACTGGTGGTTCCCGATTTGAATTTATCAATGCCTTATTATTGCCTTGTCCCAAATGGTCTCAAATAAACAACCATACATTCACATGTGATATTGTGGCGTCTACAAAATGAGGACGAACGATTTAAACTGTTTGGTGTGTCCCAAGACAGAGTTCAGCACTTAAATTGCAAAATTCAGCACTTAAATTCAAAAATTGTTTTACGACTGACGATGAACTCATGTAGGCTATACGTGCAGGTCATTGCTTATGCGGACGGGTTGTTTAAGTTACTAACCACATTATTAAATCAACCTTTAATCAACCGATTCACTACTTTTGTGTACTTTCCATATCCCAGGAACAATGTGGGCGGAACACCCCTGGGCGAATGAACATTGAATAAATGGTGATGTGTCGTAATGCATATTGATCCGAAAGTGGGTCACTTTATGCTTAAAATATGAATGCTAACGTGGACTGCCGAGAAGTAGTCATCGATAACACCATACCGTTTGTTTTTTATTGTTTATCAGGAACGGACATGCTCAAACAGAAAGCACCCGACGTTTTCGATTAATCCGCTTCTTGCTTGGCGATTAAGGTCACAGTAGTGTCACAATGTACACATGTCCAAGCAAAACTATTGCGTGTGTGAAGTAACGATACAATTGTTTAGCTTGGTCACTTAGAGAGACCTGTACTTTTCTTAGCAACGTTTACGCTAGGACTGTCCACGTACTGATGGCAAGACCGTTAAGCAACCCAAATTATTGTCATTCAGTATGAAAATAAACTATTTAACTGTTTACCACAATTGTATCTAGAAAGCATTCATATGTATACTCGATAGCGATTATCACCCATGTTTTGTTTTTTGATTACATACAAATATGATATATGTACAAGATGTTACTAAGTTAGTATTACTATGTCTTAAAGCGGACAAGTTGCACATATATGTGACCAACATTAATAGCCTAAACATTCTAGATAATACAATATTATATCAAAAGCGGATCCAGGAGGCCGTGGGGACGGACTGGCCTATTTGGGCGCCACAAAATGAACCAAAGATTGTATTTTAGTCGTCACACCTTATACATTAATTGCTGTAAAAGTCAATGTGTATCGGGTATTGTTGATAACTAACTACTTTGTTATCCACTTTGGCCGATTACATAAGTACATACTACATGACAACCATTATTACATTGCTCATCCCCTAGCCCATAAAACTTTTACCTGCATTATTATAACCGTTGACAAATTCAAGTACTTAAATTAACATTTAAATAACATTTGGGTGCGATGTAATTAAAAACTTGTCATTTACAAACTATAGCATATTAAAAAATGCAAATATTTCAAGTACCATCTTCCATGTTGTCTACATTCTCAGTTAATTTTGTTGTATAACCCTTCGCTCACCCCAAGGTAACACAAACTTTGATAGAAAAAGACAGTTATATCTAATACTGAATACATCATGCGAGGATATATTTTGTCACATCTGTCATATTTGACATATACCAGGCTGACAATATGACAACTTCACGAAAGACAATATGTTAATATGAACGCATGGTGCGTCCAATGCATCTTGAAGTCGTTAATATCATTAACAACAATATTATATTAATGTTATTAATGACAAAGGTAATAAGATTGCTGAAGGAGCAGTCTGTGTTTGGAGGATACTATTGACATGTACTGTTGCTTATTAAATATTATTATTATTTTTATATTAACGTCTGCTTGCCCGTTTATTGCCATGTTTCTAGAGTATCTCCCAATTAACATTAAAATGTTATCAACTTTTTGGGTGCGATGCAATTAAAACAAACTGTCACATACATACTATAATATATTCTAAAATGCATTTCAATCATCATCTCGATGGCTTCACGTTCGATGTCCTCATTTTGTATTACCCTTTGCTCTCCCCGTAGTAACACAAACTTTGATAGAAGAAATATATATATAATACTGAACATACCACGCGGGGATATGACTTGTAATAGTTGTCACACATATGTACGGAATACAAAATGTTAATATGATAGCATGAGGCCTTGAACAAAATATATGTTGTAGACGTTAATATGTGGTATTGACACGTGGACGAGTGAAAAGTAATTGTTAGATTGTTTATTAATTATGTTATTAATATCTCTCCGTCCGTCCAAGCCCATGTGTCCTAAGGCCCATTCATGTGCCCGTCCATAAGTCTGTTACATGCTAAATTGGAGAAATATTGAGTTTTCAACATCAAACGACGTCATCTATACTGTTAGACAAATATTAAAATAAACACCAGGATATGGAATGAATATGACATACGCATTGTGCGTAATATATTTGAATGTGGCTTTATCTACGTGTCAGGTCGTTTCCGTTCCTTCATAGACCCATTATGTGTATCAAAAGCATAAATAGCCACCGAGAAAAAGTTTTATCAATTAATATTGATTGTTGAACCCCGCCTGTCAATCTCTCTGATTTGCTCTGTATGTATTTTTGTTCATTATGGAGAATTAGTCCATTTTTGGGAAAAGTGGGTGGGTGGTGTCTTTACTAGCGAAAAATATTTTAAAGTCCAAGGGAACATCTTCCTGAGTTGAAGAGTCAAGATATCAAGATATACTACATCTGTTAGCTTATGTAGCCTATCTGGTTATGCCTGTATCATTATGTGGTAATGTGACGGACGTTTTGCCGAGTTCATTAATGTTGTACCGAAGGTTACCACTAGTCCCTGTACTTTTTATTTGATTTGGGATAGATTTAGGCACTATTTGTGCTAGGCCTAGCGGACTGTTTGTTCTAACAACTCAGTTTAACAGTAGGCCTATATCTTAGCCTAATTAACGTTAGGCGTAAACATGTTAATCAAGTTATAGGCAACTGATCAGTATTGCCTCAAACGTCAATGTACTGAAAATTAGGCAAACATTCCTGATAATCATTGTAATTGTAAGACAAATGTCTAGCTGACTAGCGAGACTCCCAAAGCTTAATTTACGCATTCCACTCGGATTAGTTGTTATTTGTAATTGGCTGAATATATGTAGGCATGCATGCAATATACCTGTGTGCATACAATATAGACTTAGTATTAGTTTGTCAATTCTACATAATATTACGTTAGTAAAGGATAAGAAGCATTTTGCATTGTTTGAAGCGTCTAAAAATTACAATGGAGGTATCGAAACCGTCATATCCATGGACTGAAGAATGCTGCATTCTGATTGGCTCTCAACTTCCGCTTAATGTACTTGCTAAAGTCGTTAAAATATAACGTTTAGACAGATATGTTGTAAAAAAGGTACGTTTTTTTGCTTAATATGGTGGTATAATAAGAATAAAATGCGTATAACGGCCTAATATAGGTGAATAAATCGTCTCGATTCGAATTTATCAAAATAACAAATTTGGAGTCTCGGTGGTTTATTCACCAATAATGGTTGGTCAGACGCAGTTTATTCTTTAAACATCCATGGGTTGTCTTCATTCGTCGGAGGAGATACATGTCGTTCCTTTAGGTCAACATACTATCCTAGGTCAATTCTACTGAAGGTCAATAGAAAGGTCATCCCATGGCACCATGTTGTAGAAAGTAAAGATTGCATATTTGGGACACGTCATAGATTACTTAAACAGCTGCGACCTGTTAATGAGGCAGCATGAGGGATTTTCAAAGTACGGTACCTCAAGTATGCCTTTCTACAGATAAAGTGACAGGAAAATTAGTCACAAGATAGCTCCACTTGATGGAACCTCATCCATAAGTTTCCAGATTTTGAAAAAGAAATTGGGTGACAGAGGCCAAACGCTAAGAAAACGTCATTGAAGGTAGGACAATGAAGGAAAAACTATCAGTACTTCGTACTTATGTTAGTGACACGGCATGGGTGTGGTGGATTGTACACCCCACTACAATTCAGTCAATGACTACAGTCGTTGATGTCAGTCGTTGTTTATTTATTCATTTTATTTTAGAGTGTGGAAGTTCACTGTACATATAGACATGCGTCCATATTATATATTTTTTCTTCACAATATAATGTAGCAACTTTTGTGAAGTACGTGGGGCCTCGGGCATTTAGACGGGCTTCTTTAACGTATACCATATATATATATATATATGTCATTTGACTTGAATCGAATTAGAAGTTTACGGATCAACCGTTGATGGTAAAGGGGGCTACTAAAACCCTGCCTGTACAGATGTAAGATTCGTCGCTTACGATAAGTTATCGCTCAGACACACGGGAATGGATGTTGCGATATTTTTACGACAGGTGCGAAAACTGAGAACCTACTTCGAGGCCTAAATCAAGATGATGACGAGAACTAAGTATGTTAGGCCCTCAAACATTCGGCTCACAAGACAAGTTAAACAACCACGTTAAGCCCGACATGCATTACAATAACAACGTGATCAATATCACAAAAGGTTGGAGAATTGAAAACAAATTCAGAAAACGTATGTTGAGGCCTCGATAAAGATATACGTCTATACATTGCCACAGCACGTTCACCTCTAAGACATTTGCATCAAAAAGATGTTAGGGGTGAAATCACTCATACTTATGTTAGGTATGTAACATACAGTAGTTAGTTATTATAATACTTATGTTAATGAGGAGTATGTATGAATATTCATTGCAAGTATGAGGTTGTTTATTAAACGGTACGTGCATTTATGTAATCATTGTGAAATCATTCCTAACTCTATAGTTTCAAATTAAATTCGACAAACAATTAATTTTGTTTATATTTTAATTGTTTGTAATATCGGTCAATATTCATTTAAAAATGACCCAGTTTAGCCTACGCCCACTCTCCTCCCCAAAACTTGCGCATGCAACGTCGCATTCTACATGGACATTACAATCAGTGAAATGGAAGCCTGGCCGATCAGACTTGTTGTGAATATAAATGCAGCGAGGCCTGTATATAGGGTGTAATGTAATGGCAACATATGCGTCTCCAGTCGCGCAAGCTATGCACAAGACAAGTTAAAATCAAACAAATAGATAAGATTGAAATTTCCGGCGTGTATGCCAACAATGAAATCATGAGATTCTTGAATATAGGCCTATATCTTTGAGGAGGTGGGGAGGGGGGTGCAATTTGCCATGCATGTTATAATGGGTCGTATTAGGACCCACCTTGGGTCCCCACCAAGAATACATTAATGGGTTCTCATATATTTGCTTAACTGATCTTAATGGCATTTGGAACAATTAACACCAGATACAAGGTGAAAAACCACCAGGATTCTACATAGATACCAAGATTATTGTGGAGAATGGTAACACATGGCGAGCACAAAACACCAGATAAAACCATATTAAACGATCGACAGATGTTTGCAGCATAAGCCAGCTAAAGTGAAAGACAGATGAAAATACTTTACCCACCATACATGGTATACTTTGGAAAAGAGATCTCTGGTTTTCACAGTCGAGCTACGCCGAACTATTTATATGTCCTTCCAGACCTCAAGGGAAAACCGTATGTTTGTTTTGCCGTAAACAGATCTCAAGTAGGAAGTGATCTTCGGCAAGACATCCTTTAAACACGAGAAGTCTCCTAGAGGCCTTTAAGTTTCCAAAGTTTTAAATATCTGCGTATTTGATAAAACAGCAAGGAGTTTTCACTAGCCTACTCGTGGGATTCACATGCACAAGTATTTATTTAATGTCAACGATTTGTATAGCATTATTGTAGTTTAAATTTACTAAAAATCCATATTCCGTATTACATCTATTTTGTTGACTTTCTTGATCTTTCAATAAATAACCAAAGACCAAAAGGATTTATGATTCCCGCCAAAAAGGAACATTTCAACCTAAAGTATGCTGTTTAAGTGTAGAGTAAGTGTATAGTATGTGCTAATGTAGCGAGTTTATTACTCCATCATAATAGGCCTATTACAAAATTTGATCAAAATTAATACCAAATTGTAACGTTCAACCTTCACAAATATTAACAAGGATTTACAAGTTACTACGAGACACATGTGAACTATGTATGTACTATGTAATCCATATCTTATTGAGTTACCATGTTTAGGTTTTGCTGGCATGGGTATTTGTAGTCATATGCACAACACAATGCGACAGGAATACTATAATAGGATATAGAGTTGGCATTATTGAGTTAAACCTGTTTACTGTTTCTGGTTTTGGAAATTTGACCTCTCTTGACCTCAGATACCTTTGACGTCTACCAAACACAATACGGTTCTTGTACTCAATATAAGTAACCTACTTGTCATTATTATACATGCCATACTATGATATTATTGCCATTATTGAGTTACCATCATCACATCACAACACACCACAACACACAACACGTCAAATGTCCAAATCGTCATATGTTGATTCAATTTTCGCTTGGAGTTGTTGGTTGATAGCAGGCACTTATTGGTGTGTGTTAAATTTGATTTCATGCATATTTATGAGAAAGCTTAATACAATATCGATGTATACACTAAAACCCAAGAAGGGAATGATATCTTATTGTTATACTTAGTGTGTGAATACACCATAATGAGTAGACGAACCTTCTTGTTTTTGTGTTCATACCATGTGTATCAATGAGATCACAGGGTCAAAGGTCAATATCTTCAAATGTCAATAAATTTGCAACTGAATGTCAAAAATTTGTCCAAGGTGAGGGGCGGTGCGTAACACGATATCAATAAAATATCGTTTATATAAACAAAAACTCAACAAGGGTATATAGGATGTTTGCCATACTTAGTGCATATATGCCCAATAGTGAATAGATAGACCCTATTGTTTTTGGTGCTCATGTCATGAATATTAAACTTAATAATAATAATTATAACTCAACAAGAGAATGTTGCATGTTTGTCATCAGTATATAGATGCCCCATGGTTAGTAGATTATTATATGTATTTAATGCTCATACCACCACTGCTGATACAAATAACCATAGAATACTGCGTATTCTGGCTTATAGCTGATTGAATCGGTTATCGAAAGTTAGATGCACAGAGAGAAATAGTCTAGACAGAATGCATATCAATAATGCGAGACATGTATTTTATGTTATTCTAGGTGTCAATGTCTTGTTGTATTCGTTGCATGTTACATACAAAATTGGATAATGTGACTATATAAGAGGTTGTACATTACGATGTTTCGTTTAATTTCTTTCTGTAACAGTTTGTTCTGCTCTGTTTAGTGTTACTCTCCTGTTACATTGTAATGAATGTTTGACAATATACGGTGTCAAATACTAAAAATTTATGCGAAACTGATTTGGAACAAGATTTATTTATTTCGTTCTTTTTTGTCCTATACTTTGTTAGGCTTGGTATGTACTCTACAATATAATATGTACGATGTATTTCTTCAAACTTACGATTTAAACAAGAGAAACTGATCAGGTGTGAACATTTTTGCTTTATTTAGTTCTCCGAGTTCTACTTTGTTTTGTTTGCGGATGTTCTGTTTTGTTTTGTTTTGTTTTGTATTTTATTTCCTGTATTGCTGTTACATATGGATTCAATACTTGAACGCGACGTGGAGACGTTGGATATGTTTGCTTTTCATATTTATCTTTGCTCTACTTTGTTCTGTGTGAGTTCTCTTCTGTTCTGCTTGTTCAATTAGTACTGTATTTCTGTTTTGCTAAAGAGTGTACATACAATTTATTAACGAGACACAGACATTGATAATTATGTTTTTTCCATTCTTTTTTGTTCTGCTTTGCTCTGTTGTGTTGTATTTTTGTCAGTTAATGTTGTACTGTAGTTCCAAGTTTGCTGTTACAAACGTAAATACGGTTTAAACACTAGAACATATACTTGCTTTCGAGTTCGGTTATTTCTACTTTGTTCTGCGTGGGTTTGTTCTGTTTGTTTACATTATAATGTACAATATGCTTTACTGCTACAAAGTGTAAATAAAGTTTATAAAACGAGAAACTAATGACGTCTCGTTTAATATGTTTGTTTTATTTAGTTCTGTGATGGTTCTACTTTGCCCTGTTGGGGTTTATTCTGTTCTGTTTGTTTAAATTTATACTGTGCAGTCAGTTTTACAGCTACAAAGTGTAAATATAGTTTAAGTTTAAAAAACACGGAACTAACGCGGTCACATTAAATAACTTTAATTGGGTTCTGGTTCTAAGTTCTAGTTCAGTTTGGCATGATGCTCTGTTCGGTTTGTTCAAGTTTGTACTGTATTTACAAGTCTTTTACGAAATAGTGTTAATAGGGTTTAAAACGAGAACTGACATGACTGACATTGAAGAATAGGTTTGCTTATGTGGTTCTCAGTGTTTTGTTCTACTTTTGGATTTGTTCGGTTCTGTTCGATCGATATTGTGCTGTAATTTCTATCTCACTAAGGCTTGTAATAATGGTTTAAAACGAGAAACTGATAAGATCACATTGAATGTGTTTATTTTGTGGTTCTAATTTGTTTTAGTTAGTTTTATTTGTTCTGTTCGTTTAATGTATTTCATGTTTTACCAAAGAGTGTATAATGTTTAATAAATATAAAACAAAAGTACATTCCTTTTACCAATTTACATTTGATTAAAATTATATTTGTATTATGGTCATTATAATGGCCTAACATCGAAGACACATTATTGCGTCTGCTGGGTCCTAGTATTTACAGACATATAAATTTATCTAAACTATGCTAGTGTCAGTATTCTACCACCCACAACGAGTGTATGAATACTGACAGTGTTTACTCAATGAGTCAATGCATACCACGACTCTAAATGAGCACTCAATGCTACACAAGGTGTTAATATAGTCCCACAAGAATAGACGATACGTTCAACATTCAGTGTGCTACTTGTTGAACGCTTTATATGCGTTTATGCATACCCTTGTGTGTTGAAGGCCACTTGTGCATACAATGGCCAGAAGAAGCTACGAAATGCTACATCGTCGAATAAAATTAATCAGCTGTCAGGTTTGCATGAAGCATGGTCGCCTGTGCTCGGTCGGTACTTGCACTTGACCTAAAAAGTTCTAACTGAATTACAAATGTGTTCAATCGCTATTACTACATAACTATATATATACCTACAGTCAATACATAGGCATACACTATGCACCAAACCATAAGAAAAATAAACAACATATGCACAGGAATTCCTCATGTATGGAGTATATAGTGAGAGTTCAAAATATTACGAACATAAATATTAGCCAAGAGGAACATTAGTAGGATTTGCGCAAACTCAATAAAAACAAATACAAGAGATGATATTTGCTCAGACGGTTTTGGTCTAAATTTTTCTCAGCGTTTGGTGAACAGTGCACGTAGACATTGAAACTACAAACATTGACATAAATCCATACCATTTGGTATATTCTAACCCATGTAGCGCAAGAGCGGATGGAATAGAAAACAAATAAATCTTCAAGATGCCATTTTCTGTATAAAAGTTTATAGTGACTCGGCCGTCTTTGACGTACCACACGTCTAATACAAAACATCCATAGGCTACGTCACTCTTCCATCACGTCTGAAACCCTCCATTTCCTCCGCCAGTCGTATTTTGGAAACCGTCTGGAAATATACCAAGAATAAATAAATATTTCCTGCTAACTATAACTGTATATGCTTTTGCAAGCACTCCCACACCTCCCCACGCACCCCTTCGCCGTGCAAATTCTGATACCACTTCTGCTGCTGCGGAATCTAAGGTTCGAGTAAAATTATTTTTGCAAATAAAGGTTTGTCCCAAAGTAGTACACGACCTTTCTGCAGTTTGAAATGTGAAATCTAGCAACAGCTACTTGTAGGGGCCTCTATATTCAATCATTCATTTATTTTTCTTCTGTGCTTCAGAAACACCTGTCAGGTTGATGATCTATGGTACATCGAACTTTATGATTCCTTCTGAAATAATGCCTTGGTCCTAAGTTTAAATTGAGAATTATCGATTTTGCCATGTCGATGACTTACAAGGATTTGTAAAATGAAGGATGAGTTTGAAAATGGCTTGATTTAAAGATGATATACCATCTCGATATCGTTAGGTAAATAGAGTATTTCTGATCGTATAATTATTCACATAACACAAGCAATATCATGCGATGTATACATGGATAAATTTACCAAAAAGTTAATTTACCAAAAATGTTATTGGTGAAAGTGCGCATGTGTCTTTGATTAAATGTACGCCTCCATATAAACTTGAGACGTTATTAAGCAAATTACATTATTTAGAGCAATTATTCAAGGAAACAATAAATCAAACTAATCTCACATATTACTATTTTGAATTTGTCAACTGGTATTTGTACCATTACGTTTACCCTTACAATGTCTCATATTACTTAATCGACACTACATTTTGATTATACTTATACAAAATGCAGTAAAATTGTATATCGCATTATCGCATATCTCCGAACGGAACCCTGAAGTCACAATATCCGTTATTCATTTAGTGCAATCCTTCAGATAGTTATAATTGCGTCTATGAACAGCAAACCGGGTCATTTTATTTGACAGTAATGTCCGCGAGGCTTCAGCTATCATCCTCTGCTTCCCTCATTCACTGCTACACAGTTAGTTTGTCTTATCATTTTTTAAAGATTTTAACAATGTTTATGCTGACCATGAATGTTATAATAATTAAATTAAAATAATTGTTATGCCTTGATTAATCCATAAATATGAGACATTGATAACATTTACTCAAGTTGACTACATTCCCAAAGACAAAGATGTACTGTAAATGTATTTATTATGTGTATGTGCATGGCATTGATCGCGAAAAACACCACACGTCTTTAAAATAAATTTTGATATCATAATGAAGCTTAATTACAGCTATTTTGTAATTACAGTAATTATTTAAGCAATCTCTGGTCTCAACTGGCTCAGATAACTGAGGTCTCATAGTAATTATCTAAACCATCTCTGGTATCCACTGGTTCAGATAACTGAGGTCTTACAGTAATTATCTAAACCATCTCTGGTCTCAACTGGCTTAGATAACTGTAGTCTTACAGTAATTATCTAAACCATATCTGGTATCCACTGGTTTAGATAACCGAGGTCTTATAGTAATTATATTGCATCTGGTCCCAACTAGATCAGATAACTGAGGTATTACTAAGTTTTACTTTGCATGTAGTTTTCGTTTTGAGAAATTACTCAATAAACTTAAATACAAGAGTGAGATTTCACTCGATAAGAGTGCTACCAGGACCACATTTCCCAACTTAGTAAAATTAATTCCATTTCTAGTGACATTTCATTCTTTTTGAAAACCACGTTTAGATGAGGTACTGTTACTCTCTTAAAATAAAAGTGTGAGATTTCAATCGTCCACCAGGGACAACGTATCGAGAAAAATTTATTCCTTCTCTAGTAACGCTTTACTCTTTTTATAGTTAATTATCGTTTCATTAAAAAAAATCAGACCCCCAAAACCCGAACAGCCTAATGTGAATTTCATACATTAATAGTCATTATATATAGGTGATTCTACAAAAGGATCAAAAAAGTAAAGACAGGGGTTATACTCAAGTAGAGTGGTCCATGGTTAGTAACGTAATGATTTCAAATTTCGGGACTATATGGCCTACTTATATGAATGTAATGTACATCATTTATTAAGACAACATCCAATTAGGGTGGCAGTTATGCCTCCTCGATGATGAATGCATATGATATGATAGTAACGTAATGATTTCAAAGTGAAATGTCTTTGATCATTGTTAAACTTAACACCCATTAGTTTAATCAGTATCAATTTAATGTATTGCTACAATATTTGTGT
>JAODAF010302764.1:0-15471 GCA_027574765.1 Molpadia intermedia
ATCTCACACCTGGACAGCCCAATGAGACATGCATCCTAGTTATATGAATGGTTATAGATACCAGTCAAGCCCTACACAGCTTGCACTGCAAACAAAACGAGAAAACAATGCAATCAATAAACAAAGAAAGAAAATAATGGAACTCTTCACTACCCCCCCCCCCTCCCAATAATCAAAGAAAGAAAATAATGGAGCTCCCCCCACCTACACACGGACCGCCAACTAATCCATGCACTGTAGTATTTGAATGTTGGTTCTACTAAATGCTAGACTGGACAAAACATACACAAAACTGTAACATGTACACCTGCAACACAACAACAAGAAAATTCACATAAATGCAGGTATACATTTTTAATGAAACATTTTTTTTTTCTCAACATGCTCCAACTTACTTTTAGATGACGATTTTGAGCGTTGAGTTTTATCACTAATCCCTGTAGATAGAAACACTCATCCTTTAAACCAACGATTCTAAAACACTCTTCCATTCAACCAATAATTAGGGAGAACACACAGAAGTTATGCATATACTGTATGAAGAATATTTATCATTGGCTTCCTACCTACAGTCAAAGTTTATCAACATAATTTATAGTTATATAGGTCAACATAAAACAGGAACATCTGTCTTTGATTCCTAGGAAGTATTTTCTACAAATCAACTCTATTCCATTCAGACTGAGAATGTTTACCTAACATTCTGTTTAACTTCTAAAACAATTATAGAGTGCGCACTAGACCAAATGCCCTACTTCTAAATCTCCAAAGAATCCTGTGATCTAAAACTAGACCAAGCTTTCCAATTTAATAGTGATTCTTCCAATGAAAAACAACACCTTTTTGATTGATTATCAATATCTACCAGAAATCTAAGAAGTCTCAAGCTTGGTGGAATTTCTTTTTATAATTGATAGGAAGAAGCGATAACCTGTTTAGATTTAATCTGCGGTATTAATTCAGGACTTATCCTGCTAGTTTAGTTGTAATGGACTTTTAATTAAATTGTTTCCTGCCTAAGATGAATCACGAGACAAACATTCATGTTATTCTAAGAGGACATGTGTGGTAAATCATCTGCTGTGAAAGAACTATGTCTTCTCTTACAGGCATGTTCCTTTTAAATAATATTAGTATCTACAATTGTGAATTGTATTCATTTATGAGATGACTAACAGAGATCATATATAGTGGTTCTATGATTTATCTATCTGGCTAGGCTTTGAATCAATGTGGATCTCTAAACTGGTTAAAAGCGAATCATATGTGGTTTAATCCTTCCTTGCAGAAGTGAGTCAAATGGCTCACATTATATGTAAACAACTTTAAAGATATGTATATTTTGTTCTCAACTACCTACAAGCTTTCTAGTATGCTTATATATATTTTACAATGCCTGTATATTTGAGTCCTAATATTAACCTCAAACCAGATGACATGGATATAACCAAAATATTAATTGAAATGAGCATTTCATAATGCTTTCCATTATGCTAATATTTTATGTTAATATTTTATTTATGGGTATTCATCAATATCTTTTGTTCTTTAGTTTTTAATTTAGTTTTAAATTTCTGTTAATATCGTAAAACCTAAATTCCTATATTACCCTATTGTCAGCAAAAACTTGACAATTCACACAATTGCACATTAATTTTTTAGCTTGATCATGATGGTAATATTTAATAAAAGACAAAGTTGTAATCAATTTCCACAAAGAACAAATATATACAAACATATATATATAATAATTAAGGTACAGACATATACAGGAATCCACTCTCTTTACAAAAAACAGAGATACAGTTGTTTTCATTTCCTATTTATCATAATAATGATTGTTTCAAAGACAACAATTTACCATACATCAGATGACACAAGAATGACAAACAGCTATTTACAAGCATGTACATGGAAATTCACTGTTTTCACAAAAGCACAACCATGTGGTTTATTACACTGACAACAATAAAGATATGCTTACTTCCGCTATTCTACTAACAGCTACACTAATATAGAAATTCACCGTGTTCACAAAAGTACAACTTACATGTACTTGGTCACATTGATCACAATAAAGATATTGCATACTTCCGCTATTCTACTAACAGTCACACTAACATACAGGAATACACACTTTTACACATTTTATTTTGTGTTTTTATAAATAAGGATCATAATTATATACCAAAAACACACAATGACATGCACCACAGTGACAAAGACACAAATTATACATATTCACTCAGCAGATAAACAAACATAAAAGACACAACACAAGAATATTCTATTATTATTCAACTTGATTTTGCATTCCTGTTTTTTTTTTTCATTGTTCCTGTTTTATACCACAACCACAGACTTTCCAGATTTCTTTTTTATTTGATACAATCAATATTCTTAACAAAACCTATTTACAGTAGTAACCAAGCTATTTTTTTATTTTCAGATATTTGTCAAAGTTGCTTTTATCCATAGCCTAGCCATGGCATTGAGCATGCAAAGATAGACAACTCACTCCTCTGTTTCTGATTTTCCTCTGGATGATAAAATAATAAGTGGTCCTCATTCTCCTCATCACTATCTCTAATTAACCTCTCCACCCTTCCTTCATCCATAAATTCTTCCTTCAACTCCTGAAGACCTTCTCTGATTTTCTCATCAATCTCGATGCCAGACTCTGCTGATACTCCTGTTCCTCCACTCAACAGACTCTCGGCACTCTCGGCCTGGGACACTATATCATCATCACTCTGCTTCATGTACCTTCTCCTAGTTGGAGGGGTGAATGATGTAAACTGTTCCTCACCAGACTCCTCCATGCCAGTCCTATGCCAGCGATCTAGGTTACTCGGTAGTGATTTAGTCTTTGTAAGTCCCTGTTCCGAATCCTCTGATGAGTAACCATGACCGATTGTGGACCGTACTTCTACCCCTTCAGACCTATCATCCATTGATGATAGCTCACTGACAGACTTCATGTCAAGGCTCTCAAAGCTACCTGCAAGGAATACAGAATCATCATCCCCTGCCTCCTGTCTCAGCTGTTGTTCTAAGGACATTTCTGAATCCTTCAGAGTAAGAAGACTACCATCATCTTCATCACTATCAGTGATGCAGAGAGTTTCAGAACTCTCCTCAGATGGTTTAGTCATTCTTCGTAAAGGTGATGGTGAGAGTTTTCCTTGTGGTAAAGGAGATGAAGCTGACTTTGGTGACCTTACCCCAGAAAGTCTCCTTGAATTATTTATTTCCGAATAGCCACTTACGTCTTCGTCTGATGGGAGAGAGTAATATTGAGTACTGCTCTCCTCATCTGAATATTCATCAGAATAAGATAAGGTCAAATCGGGTATTTCAACCCCATCAACCAATTCGTCATCATAGTTTCCTTCGGTTTCTGAATATTCCAAAGTATGCTCATCATCACTCATTTCGTCCTCATCTCCACTCCTTCCATAGAAATACTCATCAAACTCCCTGTTGTTAGCACTCTCGATAGTTTCCTTCCCAACACCAATTGATGTTCTTCTGTGTTGTGTTCTTGATTCTCCTTTGCCATCCTCTACTCTTGTCTCCGTCTTTCTTGGTGTCTCACCCTCTTGATTTTGGCCTTGTACCAGTTTGGAGTCTCTGGCTGCTGCTGCCTTTTCTGCCATCATTTTCTTCCTCTGAGCTTCTATTTCCTTCTGCCTTTGCTTTTCCATGTCCCGCTGTTCATCAGTCACCATCGATTGATATTTTGATTTCAATTTTGATGGTTTCTTATCATCACTTTTACCCTTCCTAATTGCTACACCACTATCCTTTGGCTCTAGCCACTTTTCCCTTTGAGCCTGCAGCTTTCCTTGAAGGTTTTTCTTAAGAGGCTCAGCTGCTTCTTTATCACCACCTTTTGCATCCTTTGGTTTTTGCTTAAGCCACCTATCCAGAAGGTCTTTCTTCTTACTTTCTTTCAGGTCTGTATCACCTTTTATAGATCCACTAACATCACCTTTCTTATTTCTCCCTTCTACCTCTCTCCTGTCTCTGTCTGATATATCTTTCCTCTGTTTGCTCTCTTCAATGTCTTTCTTCACTCTCTTTCCCCCACTTATTTGCATCTCATCCTTCTTCTTTAATGGGCTGCCACCTCTATCAGACATTTTGCTATGTCGTTTATTTACAATAACCTCTCCTTCTGCATTCTGTCTCTCTTGATCAATTTCCCGTTTTTGGTTCTTAACAACAGACACCCGCTTCCTTTCATCTGTTTCTTTCCTTGTCGTTCTCATACCTACATCTTCAACATCATGTTTCATTTCATGAATATAATCTCCTTCCACCGCTTTTACCCTGCTTCTTCCATGAGTTCTACCCTTGTCAGCTTTCATTCCATGTCCTTCCACAGGTTGTGTTTTCTGTACCCCATCAGTTTCTTTTATTTTATTTTTCCTCATCTCAGCATTTTGCTCTTTTATTCTCCCATCACCATGTACTCCTCTGATATTCCCCCTCTCATTTTCTTTCAATTCATTCTCTTTAAGAGAAATATTCCTCTTATCATTTGTCTCCTTCCTATCATGTTTCTTCTTTTCTCCCATATCTTTGGTATGTGCCTTCCTGTCCTGTTTAATTTTTTCAGAGCTTTTGATGCCCATCTCAGATTTCCTTGCTTTCAACTGTTCTGACAAATTCCCTTGTTCATCTTTATTTTGTTTTTCAGCCCTGATTGGAGATGCCTTTCTTGACGGTTTTCCACCATCTGGCATGGAAGGCTCTTCCTCTGCATCAATAACTGGCTCAACTTGTTTCTCTTTCTTCCTACGAGGCATTGCCTTTCTAGCAACTGCAATATCAAGTAATTCCTCCAATGACTTGGAGCTTTGCTTGCTATCCTTACTTTGTCTACCTCTTCCTTTAGCACCTCTGTCAGATATTTTCTTTTGTGAATCGCCGGCTTTAAAATTTCTTGGAAGAGATCCTCCCTCCTCAACTTGAGCAGTGAACTTTCCACTGAGCCTGCCAACAATTTTCTGAGGTTTAGCATTGTCAACATCTCCAGTTTTAAAGTTTCTTGGAAGAGATCCTCCTTCTTGAAGTGGAGGATTAAACTTTCTAGGGAGTCGAATCGTTATAGTTTCAGAAGTGTCTTTTTTGTCTTTAACCCTACGCTGTTCATTCTTCTTCCTTTCATTTTTAATCAAGGCATCAACCTGTTTCATACTTGTCTTGGGTTCCTCCATCCTGAGGTTTTCATCCTCTTTTCTAGAACTAATAGTCCTTTTGTTTTTGTTATTTTCCTTATTCAATTGTTCATTACTCTTTTGATTTTCTAGTGCTCTGCTGAGTAACTTCTCCTTGATGTCTGCTTGGTTACTTAATGGTACATATGGCTCTCTCTTTGCTTGTTGTTTCTGCTCAATCCCACCACTCAAATATTTCTCTTTCAAATCTGCCTGCTTAGTGATAGACATAATGTTTTCTTTCTTCTGAAGCTGTGGGTCCTGCTTACTTTTACTTAATTTTTCTTTAATGTCGGCTTGATTAGTGGCTGGAATATATGGTTCCTTCCTTTTAATCTTTGGCTCTTCTGCTTTCTTCAAAGACTGAATCCTTGCAGTTAATTTACCCCTCCTTTCATTTGATGATGGCTTATCCTGATGATATTCAGGTACCCTCTGGTTCCCTGATAAATTGTCCCCACCTTGTAGCATCTGTTTTAGTTCTTTGTCCTCATTTATCACTTTCTCATTGTATCTTGGACCATCTTTAGCCATATTCAACTTGTCAAATGTTTCTGTGTCACCATACAAATTGTTAGATGCTCTTTTATTTGCAATGTCTTTAGTCTTTTTGACAGCACTTTCGTCAGTATCAGTATTCTTCAAGGTTTGTCCATGATTATTTCTCCCAGTTTCACTCTTCTCTTTAATCTGCATCAGGTCCTTCTGTTTCTGAAAAGCCTGCTCTGAAGCTGAATCTGGTTGTTTGCCTGAGGTCTTGCTGGAATCTACCTCCTTGAATTTGTTCAAAGTGTCTTCATTTTGTCTCTTTCTTCCATCCAAAACTGCCTTTTTCTCTGCTTTCTCTTGTTCTTTTTTCTTCTCTTCTCTTTGCTTAATTCTTTCTTCTACTAGGTTGGGCCTTCTACCTGCCTTCTCAAACTCTTGCTTTTCTTGCTTGGTAAGTTCGTCTTTTTTCCCTTCCCACTTTTTCCTTCTATCATCCAATAATGTAGATTTCTTCTTCTTATCATTTTCTTCTTGCTTTTTTTCCTCTTCCTTGTTCTTTTCCTGTTGCCTTCTCCTTTCCTCAAACCTGCTTTCCCTTCTCTCTTGACCAGTTTCTTCAATAAGTTTGGTTGCCTCTTTCCTTTGCTTCCGTCTTTCTTCCAATCTCTCCCCTCTTCTTTCTTGTTCCGTTTCTTCTGTGACTCTGGTTCCTTCTTCCATTTGTTCCCTTCTTTCTTCTTGTTCTGTTTCAATGGAAGCTTTGCTTGCTTTTTCATTTTGTTTTCTTCTGTCTTGTCGCTCTTGAAAAAGTTTGCTTGCTTCTTCCCTTTGTTTCCTTCTTTCTTCCAACCTCCTCTCCCTTCTGTCTTGGTCTGTCTCCCGAATAACAATGCCTTTGCTTGCTTCTTCTTTTGGTTTACTTCCTTCAGCCATACCACTTTTGCTATGCTCTTCTTCTGTTTTCACTGCAGTTTTGCTTGATGCACTTTCTTGCTTTCTTTCATACTTCTTTCTTTCTTGGTTTGTTTGAGCAACTTTAACTGCACCTGCTTCCTCCATTTGCTTGGGTTGTTCAACAATAGTTTGCACTCTTGTGGCTTTTTCTGTGTCTTTTTGACTTTTGTTTCCTTCCTGTGCTCTCTTTGTGCCACCTAACCTATTTTCTTTTCTTTCTTGAACAACTTTCTCCTTACTTAATTCTTCCCATTGCTTCTTTCTATCTTCCAACATTTTCTTTCTTTGTTCTTGCTCTTTTTGCTCTATGACTTTGCGTGCTTCTTCCCTTTGTTTTCTACGTTCTTCCAATCTTCTTTTCCTGCTCTCTTGTTCTGTTTCTTGGATAGTTGTATCTTTGTTTGCTTCCTCATTTTGTTTCCTTGGTCCTTTCAACCTTCCTTCACTTTCCTGATCTATTTCTTGAACCACTTTTTCTTGATTTTCTTTGCCAGTTTGTTTCCTTCTATCTTCCATCACTTTCTCTCTTTTTATTTCAGCAGTTTCTAAAGCTTTTGTTTTGTTAATTTCTCCACTTTGCATTTTCTTTTCTTCCAGCCACATTTCTCTTTTAATTTTAGCACTTTCTTCTGAGACTTTGCTCTCTTCTCTTTGTTTGCTCCTTTCTGCTAACCTCCTTTCCCTTCTCTCTTGATATGTGTCTTGTTTGATATCATCTCTGGTTTCTTCTGTTGGCCTCCTATTTTCTACATAATCAGTCATTCTACTGTCTGTTCTCTCTTGGTCTGTTTCTTGATTACTTTTATCAATGTTTGCTGCCTCACTTTGTTTTCTTCTTACTTCCAAACTTCTTCCACTTCCTTGATCTGTTTCTTGAAAAACTTTTTCTTGGCTTTCTTTGCCAATTTGATTCCTTCTATCTTGTATTACATTTTCTCTTTTCATTTGAGCAGTTTCTTCTACGACTTTGCTCTCTTCGATTTGCTTCCTCCTCTCTGCTAACGTCCTTTCCTTGCTTTGATCTGTCTCTTGTTTGATCTTATCTCTGGGCTTTTCTGTTGGCTTCCTATTATCAGTAGATTTATTGTCAGCCCTCTTTTGGTCTTTATCAGTTTCTTTAGCTTTGTCATTCTTCTTAGCCTTCACTATCTCTTCGTCTTCTCTTTTCTTTCGTTCAACCAATGTGGTAGTACATCTTTCATTTTCATTATACTTAATTTCATCTCCTTGTACAACAGGTACAAATCCACCATGCCTTCTTTGTCCATCAACATGGGCAGCTATAATTGGCATAGAAGAGCTTAAATCCCCACCTCCCAAGAGTTTTAACAGTTCATCCTCTCCTTCATCATTTATTTCAACATGCTTTTGCTTATTGTCAGTATTGTCCTTAGCAGTTTTTCTATTGCCTCTGCTACTTTCTGTGGCTGAAACTTTAATATCACCACCTTGCAAAAAACTAAGGAGATCATCTTCAACTGTTGGTTCAGTAGATATCACTGCCACAGGTCTGGGAGTATCACTTACTTCATCTGGTTGTATTCTTCTCCTTGATTTGGGTTCATCGTTATCTTCATCCATGGTAGAAACAATCTTCCTTGGAGATCTCACTTTAATAACCTGCTTAGGTGACACTCTGTCCTCAAGATCTCTCTCTTTTCTATCATCCAACTTCCTGTGTTGCCTTTTACCCTGTACATCTTGGCAATTTGTATCATTGTCATCTTCAATGACCGCTCTGAACTTTAGAGGCTTTTTCAATGGCTTCTTAGAGAAGCTGTCATCAGAATAATCTTCATCAATTTCAACAGATGGTGTTGGACGTCCAGCTCTCAAAAGAACCATTACATTATCATCATCTTCTTCCTTTACCAGTGCTTCTTTTTGTATTTTCTTCTTCTTCCTGGGCATGAGACATACCACTTTCACCTCATTCTCTTGTGAATTTCTTTGTGAAGTATTTTCTTTCTGAATATGGACTTCATCTTCACATGGAAGTACCACGGCACTACTAGATGATTGTTTGTTTGTTTCATTTTTAGTGACTATTTCTTGCTCTTGGTCTCTTGATCTCCTTTCTGTGATAGAGCTTTGCCTTGAATAAGGTGCTTCACTTCTCTCTTCTTCTTGGATGGCCAATTTCCTATCCTCATCTGATAATGGAGCACCACTTCCTCTTAACAAAGACATTAAATTCTCCTTTTCTTCCGGTTTGATTGTAGGTCTCCTAGATGCCCCCTTTCTTTTCCGTTTCAAACTAACTTTAAATGCAACTGGCTTTTCTTCAAGGCCTTCTGTCGATTGATGTGCTACTCTGGAGGTTGAACATTCTTCATTTTCATCTGGTGTAAATGTTGAATCACCAGTTGACTTTGGGAACAGCTGTAAGCTTGTAAGATCTTCTCTAGTGTGGATGTCACTATGAGTACTTGTAACTTTCTCATCAAGTTCACCATATATCCTGACATCAGGCAGAAATGCTGCTTCTTCTTGTAAACTTCCACTACCCAAATCATGGAACCCTTCATTTTCATCTTCTACAATTTGGTGCTTTTGTCTTTCTAGGATTTGTTCAGAAGTGTCAGCGTGCTTCCTCATTCTACTACGTCTACGTCTTTGCCTTCTCTCAATCTCCTTGTCATTACTTCCATCCATATCAAGATTTTCTTCATCGCTTTCCTGAGGCTGAACTTGTTTAGCTGCTTCCTCCTTTGCTTCTGGATCCTTGGTCAATTTTACAGGTGCAATTCCACCCCTGAGAAAGGATAAGATATCACATTCTTCATTTGTTTTGTCCTGCTGCTTCCTAGGCTTTTCATAATGCAAATCCTTTGGTGATAATTTATTATCATCTTTCTTTTCCACATCTTGACTAGAATCAAGCACAACTTTCCTTCTTTCAAATGAATCTTCAGGAATTTTCTGTTGAGGAGTTTCATCCTGAACTGAGGATTCAAATGATTCAGAATCATCTTTCACCCTGCGCCTGGAATAGATTCTTCTCCTTGGAATGACATCATCTGTGCCTGGTACAATCTCTGCCTTTGCACAACTGTCTCCTCTCAGCATTCTCATCAAATCATCCTCGTCTTTAATTTCCACTGGAATGGGAGAATTCATCAAATTTCTTGATTCGCCCATCTGATTTTTCAAACCAGAAATACCTTCTTCTTGCTCTTTTTGTGCTTGTCTCTGTCTATTTCTTTCTCTTCTCTCCATCCTCCGCTTAACCCTTTCTTGATCCACCTCATTGTCCTCTACCAATATACATTCATCTTGAGTCTGCAGTGAATCAGTCAAACTTCCTTCTGGTTTAGATTTGACTTCTGATTCATCTACCCCATCGGATACTTCCCCAGAGGAGCTCCTTTGTTGCCTTCTCCGTCGATGTCTTCTCCTGATCTTCTCCTGATGATCATCCTTCTCATCATGTTCAATGATGATTATTGGCACCTGATTAGTATGTACCTTTTTTTTAACAACATCACCTTCATCAATGTGACTGTCAAATTCAACTTGGTTTTCTTGTATTTTTCTCTGTTCTTCTGAACTTTCAGTTGTTGATTCTGTGGGAGTTTGTTTAAAAGTATCTGTTCTTTCACTTTTCAATGTCTGCTCTCTACGTCTCCTTCGCATTTCCCTTCTCTTTGCTAGCACAGCCATCATTTGTTCATACTTATCATTCTCCTTACTGCCCTTGTCTTCAGGTATCTCTGTTAGCCTGTTAGACCTCTTTTCGTCAACTGCCCCTCCCATTTCTTCACTTACAATTTGTTCCATTTGATTATCTCCAGCTACCTCTAATGGTGCTTCATCTACATTTAATTGTACATGAACTTCATCTTCAATTTCATCATTTAAATCCAACTTTTGGTATGTTGAATTGAGTGTTTTATCATCAGAAATAATTTCTTCATCAGCACTGTCTTTCACAAGTGAAGCTCCTTTCTCGGCACATCTTAAATTTGTTGTTTTTTCATTGCTTCCATCTTCCTCATGAACAAGTTTGTCATGAGGCTCAGTGGAGTCAGCAGTTACATCAAAGACATCATCATCACCTTCCAAGTCAGAATCTACATTTTCATCCTGTCTGACATCCAGACTGTCTGTTTTCTCTTGCTGGCAATGGACTGACTGCATATCACTTTCCATGTTTAAGGTATCCTGGTTAATATCTGTGTTATCAATGTAACTTCCCTCATTGTGGTAAACATCCTCCACTTCGGAAACCCTTTCTACCTGCCATGACCTGTCATTTTCCTCGTCCTCTATCTCTTGATAGAGTTCTTCTTCCTGTTGCTCCAATGCCATCACATCATCTATAACTGACTCATCTGCCTCCTCTTCTTCATACATATCCTGATTGCCTTCATAATAATCAATGTCCTTGTCATAACACTGATTAACATCTTCCAAATTATTATCATCAACAATGACATGATCATCAATATTTTCACCTACAACATCATCAACATCAGAACCCTTTTGATTGCTCTCAAGAACCACATTTCCATTGTGTGACTCTGATGAGACCTCAATGTCCATTTGGTCTTCCTCCTCCTCCTGCTCCTCCTCCTCCTCCTCCTCAAATGGATCTCCTACATCTTCCCTTTTCTCTATTTCCTCTTCACTTGATGAAATAATTGTCATGTCCTCCAGTTCCTTTCCTTTTTCAATATTTTCCTCTGAATCTTTACCATGTTTGAAAGCACCATTTAGCTCTTGTAAATCTGATGGCAATGTTTCTTCCTCTTCCTCTTGAATAGATGTTACCATAATGGCTTCCTGTCTTACATCTTGAACATCATCTGAGTTATATCCAAGAACATATTGTGGCTCTGATAAAAAGACTTCACTCTCTTGTAGCCTACTTTTGGCATCATCTCCCGCAGACTTGGACTCATTGGAATGGACAATTTGGTTCCCTGTACTTAATTCGTGGAAAGCGTTGTCCGTGTCACCTGGTTTTGAGTGGAAGGAATCCTCAGTGGCTTCAGGAATTTCATCAAATGACTGGTTTTCTCTCAGTAAAGTCTTAGTATGTGAATCCAACCTGGTGTATGGATCTAACTGTTGACCCCCTACGGTATTGACTTCATCGGGTGATCCTGGGGCCTCATTGGATCCTTTGAAGCAACAAGAGGAAAGTTGTTCAGCATCTTGCAAGAGTATTTTGTATCACCTCAACCAAGTCCATGCACTCAATTCCATGCTCCAATCAGGTATAGTGAGTTCCAGTTCATCAGAATCATGCCAGCCCAGCATTCACAAGAGATGATTCATCCCATGCAGTGAGTGTGCAGATTGTAAGTTCATGCTGAGCGTGACATTGGTTTCATCCAGTTTGATATGAATTATCCATATATATCTCCAAATGTTAACATGCTCAGAGCACCATGCTTAGGTTATCCTCAAGTGATATAAACTGCAAGCTTAATATCTTTTGTCATGCTCAAAGTGATTGTAAATACTTGCAAAAAGCAGTAAATCATCTCTCAGTCATTATGTATTACATGATAAATACAAGTTGAAAAACTACAAAGCAAGTGCAAATTTCTATGGCTATTAAGATTAAGATTTAATAAACAAAAATAGCAAGACACAAATATCACACTAGATTATCTGACATGCAAAGTGCAAACACTTCCATAAACGCCACACAATATAAATAGCTGACAGGCTTAAATGCAGTTATGCACACCAAGGTTATCAACAATTGGTTGATGCAAAGAGTTTAAGCCACCATGCATGTATACCATGCAATATATCAATCAGTATTTGTACACTTTACAACTGCTTTCCAGACTAAACAGATGAAGGTGAAAATTGATTCTCCTTTTATAACAATTTCCAAAATTGAGGGCATATGACTATCATGAACACAATATTGAATTACACAAAATCTGAAACCAGTTTGATTTGATGTCATATAGAACAACAGGTGTTTTTTTTAAAATGCTGTGTTCTAGGTGTGCTTTACAAGCAGGAAGATCATCTGGGCAAGTGTACAAATCCTGAACAATTGGCAAGATATTATGTTTCAAAGTATGTTAACTCACAACTGCTTGGGCCTAAAGCAGCATGTTGATAGAGATACATGATTGTAATTTATTAATGTGAATGAAAATATCGATAATTTTGATTTCTAACGGTCCATACTAGAGAAGCTTCTTATTACATAATCAAGGAGGCATTTGTCGTTACAAATTAATTTGCAATATACACACAGTAGATGTTTCTAATATTAAAACACCTTGAACCCAGAATCTGCAACATAGTTTATGCTGTTACTTACGATGTCCAAAATATATGAGTCCAAGTATAAAACTGCATGGTCTGAAGTACAGTGGCTCAGTACTTTAATTTAGTTGACAATAGAATGACAATAGTTACAAAGAATATATATGAAATATATGAATATGTTACGAAGCAAAACTAAAAAGAAAATAGTTCTGGTTTTGTGTGGTGGTTACTGATTGGATTAGTTAGTGGAAATAAAAACAGAAATGTATGGACTTCACACTAACTGTTGGGATAAAATAAATGTTTTCACTGTAAACAACAAAAATAAGTAAATGAAAAATAAAACTTTACTGAAACAATAACAATGTATACCAATAGTGTGCTTAATGTTTTGAAACTTGGGGGAGGGAAGGGTTATGCCTGACAATTGGCATCTTGGCATAAAGTAGAATAACTTTGAGTGCAGTTCAATGTGCTAACAAGTAGCTACAGTATGTTTCTGATATTGTCATATCACATAAAAACCTAAATGTCACATATTACACCCATAAATTATGATATAATACTGTTATTTTATATCAATCAAGAATTCAAATATATCTTAAAGACCAGTTTTATTGATCTTTCACAAGTTTGTGGTGGTGGGTGGAATAAAAGTTACTGTATGTGACTTGTGAAACTAGAAAACTAATTTCACTTGGAACATCTTAGAAGTACTTTTTACCAAACAAACATCACAATTAACTTGATTGATCATAGCTTTGCATTAACTGGATACCCTTGGCTTGGTTTGTAGGGGGGTAGAACAAATGCTATCAACCATTTATCAACCACCTTTTTCCTGTTAAGGCCAGTTCACACTTAAAAGTGACTCAGAATGACACAACATGGTATTTTCTATTGACACAACCAGTTTGTGCATAGTCCACAAGAAATACTAAGAATAATTAGTTACCCTTACCGAGACTGTCAGACATTATTGGTCAGGACTGGCTGATGCCGTCCTATACGTATTTTATAGAAAACAATCTAGTCTGCTAATATGGCTGATTGTTTGCAAAACTTACAGCTCTTATGAAGCAAAGGGAATTTGTGTTTTCTCAATCATAGTAAAGATTTGCGGTACATGTAACTGACTATTGGTGACTTTCATGGACCAAATTTATGCAAACAATGTAGCCGAAGTCTGAGTGCCAAGTAAGTTCTTCATGTTTCTAAGACAACTACTGGAAACCGCTGGTTACCGACCAGACTCATATATGACAAATATCTTGTTTAATCCCTGTCAGTATTTTGAATCTTGATGAAGTTAATATTCACTGTGTTGATGCATATATCAAAGAAAACTGTGATCTTCAACTCAGCAAAAATATATAAGTCACTCATACGAAACTAGTAATAACAGATAAAATACAAACAGAGGTTAAGTAGATGTCCAAAGTAAAAATATGCAGGGTTTATTTATCTTAAAGAAACTATTAAAACACACAAACTACTATTCTGGTAAAATATGAAGCCTGTAAGAAAAAGAAGCTTTGATAAATAAATATGCTTAACACCATCAGTAGCCAGTGGGTTATTCGTAGTCGATTCTAGTAACCAAAATTCAGTCTGTACCACCAAGCATAAAGCCTACATTTAAGCCAAGACAGTGACATCTTCGGCTTTCTTTCTTCTATTTTGTCAAAGATTCCCAAATGAAAACTACCTTACAATTAATGCTGAAAATTTAAACTGAAGATTTCTCTTCTAAATGCCAATTTGGCTATGCCAGCTACATCTGATCAAAATAAATCTCCTAACTAGAATTACTGACACTCTCTAACATACTCCCTCTTTACATACTTAAATTTATAAACAAGTTTACTGTCTGATGTTTAATAACGACAGCACAATTACAGGGACGGACTAGAGTCATGCTAGCTACAGCACACATGATTTAGAGATAAACATGAAATAAACGATTATGATAGAATATTAAACATGCTGGGCAAACACATCTCCAACCAGTATACCTGAATCAGGTTTGTGAGAAATTGAATAATCATCAAGAAAGAGAGTCGTGCAAGAAGTGAAGCTTGTGAGCCTGCTGCTGCTGGAGGCCCCTTCAATCTCTTAAGTGGAAGAAATAAAACGTTCATAAAGTGATGCAATGATGCCGAACGGGTTGTGGAATAGACTGTTTAGAGGAATTAGGGAGTGGAACAAGGGACAAGAGCACTTAAACTTACTTACAACAGGTTACAGTTTAGGGCATCATGCATTGGAGTGTACTGTGTTTTCATGAGATACCTTTCTGCATTATGTGATGCTAACACATAGTAACTGTATATACACGATGTGATATAATGATTTTTCATGCATATCTAATTAGCCATCAAATAGTAATGTGTGTGCATATATAAATAGACAATTGAATATACTGTACTAAATCGTGAAATTATTATATCTACCAGTGATGTATAGTACTGTATGTTTTACTATGGATTAATGTGCAGTGTTCAATAAAAACATTATTAATTCAATACAATATTTGTGTTTCTATTTTTCTAGTAGTTCA
>JAODAF010304985.1:0-15452 GCA_027574765.1 Molpadia intermedia
CCAAGTTTGAAGTTAATCGGATAAGCGGTTTAGGAGGAGTTCGCGACGCAAATTTTCGTCCACACACACACACACACCCTTACACACCCACATACACACACACACACACACATACATGTTTTCGGTAGCAAACGGGGACAACCGTATGAGACTATCAAAATGGGGACATGCCAGAACTTCCTTATTTCAACTTTAAATGAATAGAAAATGACCTTTCACCATTGGCTAAGCACTACTCTATGCAGAAAACGGCTTTAATCATGAATATTCTTAGAATATGCTTATATGAAATGTTACATACCAACTGGGGACGAAATCTTAACACAAGTGTTTAATCTAACCGGGGACCTGTCACTCACACATTCTTTCTAAACGGGGACGCGTGTATCATCGTATGTTTACCATAGCAAACGGGGACAAGCGTATGAGCCGACCAAAATGGGGACAATCTAGAACTTTTAAAATTTAAAGAAATAGAAAATTCGTTTTTATCGATTTCTAAGCCCTACTTTATGCAGAGAAAGATCCTACTCATTAATATTCTTAGAATAGCTTTATATGAAATGATCCATACAAACTGAGAACAAAAACTCAGCGCAAGTCTAACTGGGGACCTGTAACTCACACATTCATTCTGAATGGGGACACATACAATGGGGACATTTTATTTTAAAATTGAAAATGGTGTGTGTCCCCATTGCAATTATTAACATAATTTTCTTAAATATCCTAAAATGAAATGGCAAACACAAAATGGGAACAAGTTTATTCTAAGAGGGAGGTGCTATTCTTTCTAACTGCAGGTAAATTAATGCCAATTAATATATATACTAATGTTATGGTTATCAGTATGATTTTTAAGAAGGCATTTAGTACTATATTTATGCTAAACACTGACCAGATTTCAATACTCCACAATGTATGGTATCATAAAGATACAATAAAGACAACAAAACATGACATTTTGTAAACAGAATTTATTCAATTAAAACACAACTATTCATTTTGTTTTCATTAGGAAGTAAATTTTTATGTTGGGAGGGGGAGGGGGCAGGGAGATATATCCACTTTTAACAGACTATACTCTTCAGTCCATAGTGAGAGTCAAAACTTTCAGATACTGCAAAGTAAAAGGTTAACTACCCATAATAGCTTTTATCCCCCAAACATTTCATGCCTTACACACAGTTTTATATGTTTGAAGGGGTGGGTGAAATACAAGTGAGTTCATTCACATCCTGGACTTTCAAAGTTTCAAGTACTGGAAATGTTAAACGACAATTAACTTTTGACCCCATACCTTTCCATTTAACATTGAGGAGGGCTTACAAGTTCATTTTTATCAGGGACTTCTGCAACTCTATTTAACAGTGTCAACTGGGGACTGCTATCATATATATTTGCTTTGAAGCTGATTAATATTGTCTTTCAAATATTAACCCATTCCAAAATATAGTATGACACAATACGTGGAAGAATATGCTTTAAATAAAAGGTCCCCAATAGAACACACATCTGGATCCATGTCCCCTCTTGTAAACCATATAAGGAGTCTCTGCTAAGTGACAGAATCTTTATTGGAAGTGTCATAGGTCCTTTCTTAGAAACACTGTAGCTTAAAGAAATGTTAAAAGTTAGTTAACAAGTGTTAAGTGCTGAAACATTTTAAGTGCAAAATGTGACATTTAACTCCACACCCTTTCATGCAGTACTGTGTCAAGTGAAGCATGTTCTAACATGTGGGAATTTGGGGTGGAGGGGTCCAAGTGAGTTAATTCTCATCGGGGACTTCCAACTGGGGACATTCTATATAGTAAGGCACAAATAGGTATGTGTGGGAATATGCTGGGAATTAAAGGTCCCCAGTATAGCACAAGTCCATGTCCAGATTCGGAAGGCACATCACAATTCCAGCTAAGAATTTTGTTAGGATGAATACTTTGTTTCTTAAAAAAAACTAAAAAATACAAAATGTTAAATAACATACATAGTCAAAAGTAAAAAGAATATAAAGAGCAAAACATGTGTTTCTTAAAAAAGTACAAAGTACTAAAAATGTTAACTGACCAATGTGGACTTTAACCCAACACCCCCTTCCATGCTTTATATGATGTGACAAGTGAATCATGTTCTAACATGTCAGAGAGGGGGATTCAAGTTAATTCCCATCAGGGACCTCTCTAACTGTATTGTCTTCCAACTGGGGACATTCTAAGATATAATTATAGTATCACACACTATGTATGTGAATGAATATGCTGTGAATAAAAGGTCCCCAGTTGGAAGCCACAAAATTCCTGCTAAAAAGCTTGAATTGAATAGGATGAATATGAGAACTCAAGTGTCATATGTCCTCTCTTGGAAATACTATAGCTTAAAAACAATATGTTAAGTAACATACATACTTTACAGTCAAAAGTGAGAACCAATACATCAGTTTTTTCTCAAGTCAAACAAACAACACAAATTAAACCAACAATTCTTTTAATACAGAAAAAGACAGCGTCATTAACTTTTATCATAAATATGTTTTCAGCTGTGAAACTAAACGAAATGCTATACTTAATGTGTAAATGCACCTTTAAATCCAACACAATCTACCTCAAAACACAAACTGAACAAAGTAAAAAGTACAAAGTTAGAGGTAACTCCTTCTATCGCCACCATGTACATTTTATGGGGGGAGGGGGTATGTTACGCCATGGCTTTCTTTTTTCCGGCTGCCTTTCTATAGGTATTTCGAATAAAATCTTTTACATTGGTCCAAGAGCGCCCACTGAGGCATGGATGACCTTGCATGCATTTCTCAATAGCTGCCTTACCGGGGAGTCTGTTAAGTAAAATGTCTCTATTAAAAACACTTTTGATGACTGCCTTCTCCTCTTCAGTCCAAGTTCTCCTTTGATACCTTTGCCCTAGGAAAGAAAAACATATCATCAATGGTTGGTATGTTTGCTTTTTTGATTGATATTTTGATTGCCCCCCCCCCCCAGACCACAATTCTCAATCAATGAATTTTCACCAAATGTGTACAGTAGATTTGACATATGACAATGTTGGGTTTGAAAGATCAAAGATCAGGGTCACTGCGAGCAAAAATATTAAGGTTTTGGTAACACATTTAGCCCAGGTTTAGTATTATGAATTTTACATGCAACCGGTTAGTGTTAGCAATTTCATGCGAGTTTGAATGACCAGCCAACGGTTTCACAATTACTGTATCTTTAATAGTAATTGGCTATCGATACCAAACAGCTCAAAATATGTATGGCATGCCATCTGGTTTAGCCCCTTCCATCCTCTGTTAAGCCTATAACGGAGCTTAATTTGGCCACCAGTGGTCATTTTGCAACATGGGTGAATGAGTGGCATGCTTGGGTGACCTGGGGATCGCTTTTTGCAGCCATGTACATGTTTGTTGTAGTACCGTAAATTTTAGTCAGGTACTGGGCTATTAGTGTGTGGTACGGATGATGTTTTTGGAGGGGGGAGGGAGCTGCCTCCAATAATAAATTATGTAACTGAAATATCACTCAGCTGGGTTTTCTAGTCTATTCTCCTCATAGGACATTTGAGCTTTTCAACCTTTGAACTTTTATCTATAAATATTAGCTAAATATACCCCCCCCCCCAACTGCACACACAAAATAGTACTAGAATACCTTTTGCTAGATCAGAATTATCTTTGGGACTTTCTGCCTCTGTTGTGGTACTTCTCTGGGTGGTTGTTACTTCTGTAGCATCATCTTCGCTTCCGGAATCACTAGTCATGTCTTCATCTACATCTTCATCTGTTGAGTAGAGAACAAATATTTATCACATTAAAAGGCATCTTTTAACCGCAGTAGAAATGCTCCAAAAAATTAGAAAAAAATCTTGATAGAAATCTTTTAGAAAAAATTAAATTGTTTTAAGTTGGTTGAAAATAGAGCATCTCATTTCAACTTCTATTTTAACACTGACTATACCCTGCAGTTTAAATTGATTTACATTCATAGTAAGAAGTAAACAGAAATGCAGTTAAACATTTTAGAGATACAATAAAGGGGGATTTTACTGTGAAGTTGTGAACAAATATTGACACAAGCCCAGAAACAGACCAAACAAATAGGGATTTTAGAATCATTACATAGAAAACATTAATAAATGACAAGTACATACCATTATCATCATCCAGTGTAATCTCATCTAGGCTTTTTCCTTTCAGTGCTGAAATTGTACCCTTTTCTAATGAAAGAAGTAGTTTGGAGATTTTTGCTACTTGTAGCGTAGATTCGGGAAGACGATAAAATTCACGGTGTACTCGGATGTCATGGCCCATAAACTGAGCAAGAATATCGAGATCGTTTTCACGAAGATTCAGCACCTGCGTAACTGTTGCAATTTGCTTTCGTAGGTTGGTTGAACGTAAGTTAGTTGGATTTTGGGTTCCACTCAGAAGAGCATACTTTCTAATGCAATCTGATGCACGGATGTGTCCTACAGAATTGTTGCCTACTAATGGGAACAAAAACTGATTGTCTGTATTAACACCAACATCATCTCGCTTGTATAATAGCAGGTCAATACATTTCTCCATATCAGCGGTGAGCAGAACTGGTACTGTGTTTCCTTTCTTTCCAACTATTTCAATTCTCTTGAATTTTTTGCATAGTGCTTTTTCAAAATCACTTAATGATTCTGTGATATAATCCAAGTTTTGTGCCAAACACCGTTTGCTGTAATCATGAGTTGTCATCTTTGAAATTTCACCCTGTCTTCTTCTATTAAACAACATGAGTTTAGTTAGTGTTATTTCATTTAATTTCTTCCAGGATGAATAAATATCAGAAGCCCCCTCTTGAAGGAGTTTCATTTCCTTTTCCCCTTCTTCTCTTAAGTGTGATGTGAGGCAGAAGACATCTTTCGCAAGAGGGAGACTCTTTGGATTATTCCTTTTCAGTGATGTAAGTGTACGATGGGCGTGTGTTGCTACATCTTCAGTCCATTTAATTTCGCACAGCTCGTGGAAATCTGTAGAAAGCTTAACAGCTTGGTCATCACCTGTCTGAAGTGCATTACTTTTCACAATCATTGCACACTTTTTTATGGTGTGTCCAAGTTTTAGAGCCAAGCTGGGCACCTTATAGAGATGAGTGTTGTAATCAAAGCCTGCAACAGTCCTTGCAGCGCTTACAACATCCATGTACCTAGCTGGGTGTATGAAGTCACGTAACTTTCCGTTTGGCTCACCACTTATTACACGAACTTCAATCAGAAGTCTACCGATTTCCCTAAGCTTTGTGCGAATATAGTTTTGTTGCTCCAAGTCATGACCTAATTTCATGAATTCTTTCTTAGCTAATTCTATAATTAAGTCATCACTTTTAACACACCTGGATATTTCATCACCTTTCAATCTACAAAAAAGATCTTGAAGTTCCGGATCAAGGTTACTCAGACCTGGCAAAAGCAAAGACCCATTTTTTACCCTTTCACCTCTCTTTTTCTGTTTTCCTGTATCACCTTTCTTCTTACATTCTACAGGACAGCTATGTTTCCACAAAAATCGTTTTGTGAAATACCCATAACATGATGGGCAAGGAACAAAGTCTGTTGCTTCTACCTGTTCATTTGGTCTATACTTCACAATGAGTTCCCCATGACCTTCTTTCAGGACCTTGCAGTTGTGCATATGGTTCCCTAGATTTCTTAGTTTTGTGAGTTTGGCATTTTGTACCTGTTGATCCGTTTCTGCAATCCAGTCACAAACTGCTGACATATCACTATGTTTATCCCTAAAATGTCTCGGAAGTTTTGCTTTAGGCTCTTCACAATAAAAACAAAATTGTGCTTTATCATATTTTCGCCCATTGGTATTATTTGTTGTTTTGATTGTAATACTAGACATACCCACTCGATTTGAGCCCTGCTCATCATCTGGTGTATTTGATCCTGTTGTGGTGTCATTTTGTTTCCCTGCTGATTCTGGCGAAATGGCGATAATACCTTTCATGGAAGAGGTAGACGGAAGATGTGTAAGATAAGGATATGCTTCTTCACAGTCATTTGATGCATCTGAAGCAGCAACTATTTCCGGGTCCGAAGGCACATAATCTTCATCACTGGAACAATCTTCCTCTCCTTCTCCATCTGAATCAGATTGGTCATGGTAACTTTCTGAAAGTTAAAAAGTAACATTTAGATTTATGTTGTTTGCTATACAGAACATAACTAATCGATCTGTTGATTTTGTTTTAATGTAACACCCTACCATATAGCTAGGTTTTATTTAAAAGATATGTTATCTTTTATTAGTCTCTGAGGTAATCGGGGTACATATGTATCTTCTAGCACAAATAAAGCTTAGTTTTATCATGAACATTCCCATTACAGTGTATTCTTGTAATGTACACAGAACACTTATCACCTACTTATACATACCTGGTATCAAAGATGGACTTGAAGTACCACCGGCAGGTAGTCCTGGCATTACATATAAACTTGGAGTACTACCCTCCAGTGGACATGGTATCACAGATGAGCTTGAGGTACTTTCTTCAAGTGGACCTGGCATCACACATAGGCTTGAAGTACTGCTTTCAGGTGGGCATGTTATCACACGTGAGCTTGAGGTACTCTCTTCGAGTGGAACTGGCATCACAAATAGGCTTGGAGTACTGCTTTCAGGTGGACATGGTATCACATGTGAGCTTGAGGTACTCTCTTCGGGTGAAACTGGCATCACACATGGGCTTGGAGTACTGCTTTCAGGTGGACATGGCATCACATGTGAGCTTGAGGTACTCTCTTCAGGTGAACCTGGCATCACACATAGGCTTGAAGTACTGCTTTCAGGTGGACATGGTATCACGTGTGAGCTTGAGGTACTCTCTCCGGGTGAACCTGGCATCACACATAGGCTTGAAGTACTGCTTTCAGGTGGACATGGTATCACATGTGAGCTTGAGGTACTCTCTTCGGGTGGACATGGCATCACATGTGAGCTTGAGGTACTCTCTTCGGGTAAACCTGGCATCAAACATAGGATTGGAGTACTGCTTTCAGGTGGACATGGTATCACATGTGAGCTCGAGGTACTCTCTTCGGGTAAACCTGGCATCAAACATAGGCTTGAGGTACTGCTTTCAGGTGGACATGGCATCACATGTGAGCTTGATGTACTCTCGTCATGTGGGCCTGGCATCACACATAGGCTTGGAGTACTGCTTTCAGGTGGACATGGCATCACATGTGAGCTTGAGGTACTCTCGTCAGGTGGACCTGGCATCACACATAAGCTTGGAGTACTGCTTTCAGGTGGACATGGTATCACATGTGAGCTTGAGGTACTCTCTTCAGGTGGACCTGGCATCACACATAGGATTGGATTACTACCCTCAGGTGGACATGGTATCAAATGTGAGCTTGATGTACTCTCTTCGGGTGAAACTGGCATCACACATAAGCTTGGAGTACTGCTTTCAGGTAGACATGGTATCACATGTGAGCTTGAGGTACTCTCTTCAGACGGACCTGGCATCACACATAATCTTGGAGTACTGCTTTCAGGTGGACATGGTATCACAGGTAAACTTGAAGTACTTACTTCATGTGGTCCTGGCTTTACTGATGGGCCTGTTATCATAGATGGGCTTGAAATTTGTGGTGTTGCAGATGAACATGGAGTACTACTTTCAAGTGGTCCTGGTATCACAGATGGGCCTGATGTACTACCTTCAGATAGTCTTGGTATCTTAGATTGGCATAAAGTACGACATGGATAGGTTTCAGGAGTCACAGATGAGCTTGGAGTACTCCCTTTAATAAATAGGGAAAAAATAATAAATATAGAAATATCACATTAAAATTTATCATGCTCTCCACCCCACTGTTTGATGGAGGGTCAAAACAGTTTTGTTAGAAACATAACATATTTAATATGTTTGTATAACCCCTCAAAATTAGTTTCTCTTTGCATTAATTTTAAACCTTTGGTTATTAAGTACAGTATAAAGGACAGGTCTGTATTTGAGACCAACACAGCATGTCCAAGCAGGCCTCGAATTAAGTGTTAGAAGGGGCAAGGCAATTTGTGGGGGGCAAATCAGAAATTGCTTTGCAAATTTCTTTGAAAGGGCAGGCACCAAGGCAATTTTCAAGATTTTAAAAGGGCACCAAGGCAATTACAAATTTCAACAAGGGCACCAAGGCACTTTTGCCAAACAAAGGAAAATTTATTTTATTCTAGCATTTCTCACATATAGCGGCTAATAAATATATTAACATTCCCGCCAATTCGCGTTATTACTGTAACTACGAAACTTAAAATTGAGTCAAACAAGTCTGATTTCATGCGACAAAGTTAATGGATTTTTAGTGTGTAACTTTCCTCACACACGTTTAACTCAATGGAGAAGTCTCATTGACTTACTGTGTAAAAGTGAAAAGAAGATCGGAAAATCATTTGAGTGTGGTTAGGCTAGAATCATTATAGATTGTTTCATTCGTAAAATGCGAAACAGAAATATTCCCGAAAACTTTAAAATCTTGCAGATACGGGTTAAATGTACATGGGGTTGGTAGATTTTAGCCAAGTATCAAAAGAAACATGGATTTTTAATACAAGATGTGAACTCACATGCATTTAATTACAATAAATGCGCTATGATAACGTAACAAACGAATGTTTTTAGTGCGAATTTCTTGGGAATTTTAACACTCAAATCTAGGGACATATGAAATAATATGGAATTTATATGTATAATTTTGTATGATATAGTAACATATATGGGGTTTTATCACTAGATATGGGGAATTCTAAAACGAAAATGCCCAGCCCTACTAGATTGATATGCATAGCCTACACTATTGACACAGCATTACGTCCGCTATGATCGCGTTCCGTACGGAAGGACTTTTATGAAGATTTGGAAGGCTTTTTCTGCATACTTTTTTTTATTATTGTGGTGATCTAACTAAGGTCAAGTTAGCACCTTTGATCAACGGAGGGCACTGACAGCAATCCGAAATAATGGCAAGGCAATGCACTGCCGTCTGTTAGGCTTGATTCTTAGGGGCAGCACGGCAAGTAGTATGGGCACCGTGCCGCCGGTTAATTCGAGGCCTGTATCCAAGACACCCTGGGTTCGAGTACCGAAGAAAATCACACTATTGCAATCCACTGTAAATGATATTGCATTTGTGAATCATGTCACATAATTCCCTCCCAACTTTCCCCTACATGTGTTGGGTGTAACAGCATACCATGAATCAATGTTCCATGATAAGTGGTATAGACACCTCACACTCCACTGCTAGATTCACACTGCTGAGTGTAAATCTTCTCATCCCCAGATCTGGCAAAATATGTCCTTTCAGAAGATACTTTTTTAGAATTACCAAAGACCCCTCTTAACCTCTGCTAGACTGGGCCAAAGAACATAAATGTTTGTAATACTAAATGATACACAATACTATAGAAAATGATAGGTAATTTTAAAGAAATGGAAACACTTAACCCTCACGGAGAAGAGTATCCCAGCCCTGCATGGGTCCCAAGTAGAAAAGATGTAATGAAAGGGTTTTTACTTTTAACTTACCTGATGTATCTGAGTTTTGGTCAATACTTGATTTCTGTAAAAAGGACAGATTTTTTTTAAGATGCAAGCATCAATCCCAATACATTAAGCCAGAGAAATTTTTTTGTTTTGGGTGGAACCACGTCCTTACAAAAGGTCTACGGACCTAATTAGGAGGCCTAAATACAGTAAATTCTGTATTTGTGACAGTGGGTGTTGGAAATTTTCATGTGGTTTTGACCTCATCTCAAATTGCCCTCCCCATGAGTTGGTAGACAAAGCAATGGAATACCCATGGTGGAGGTGTATTTTTACCCAAAACCCTTATCCAAACCACCATTCACCATTTACCATTAAGGTTTTGCCAAAAGTGGACCGAAATCCATATTGATGCGAGACCTCTCTAAACTTGTTGCATGTTAGAAGCATAACTTACCTTTTTCATCCATGGCAATTGGTGCTCGTCCCCATAGTCATATAATAGTTCCGTGCCTTTTTGGATGTCTTTTGTTGCATAAAGGTATAGGACTGGTGTATTATTCCATTCTTTTATCATCATTTTTGTATTTCTCTCATGTCTTAATCCATGATTGACCATACGACCAAGCTTAGGGCCACTTGATGGTTCACTTGTTGCATCAACACTATAAGACAAAGATAAAGAACCATTTTTGTTAATGAAACGCCCTTACTAAAGTAAAAAGCAGAAGTGGATGTAAAAAAACAGTGTTTAATTTTTAGAGGGGCCCCTAGCACCCCCCTGGGACTTTGTTCTTTGGCACTAATATTTTTGGGTGGTGCCCTCACATCCTGCCCCTCTCCTTCGTAATGGATAAACCACCTTCATAAATGTATCTCTTTCTCTGTGTACTATGTTTGATTCAGCCTACTCCCTCCCTTCCCCCAGCCATTAATGTAAACAAAAAACGTAATTCCCTGTCTAATATTTTATGCTGTCAGATTCTAGGAAATCGCATCTTACAATGTTTTCTTGGGAAGGGACCCAGATTGTTTCTTCAATATTAGCATATTTGGGCTTTGCCCTCACAACCTGCTCAGACCCATCCTTCCCTCTCCTCAATCGTAAATGTGAAATACTCTAATTAATTCTCTATACTATCATATGCCAGAACATTTAATTAAAGCTTAAGTTTTCGGGGTGCCCTCCGAGCCTGGGCATGCTAGCATGTTCTGGCATGTTCTAGTATGTACACCCGCACAACCTGCCCATAACCCACTCTCTGCCTCAACTCTCAACTTAATTGTAAAAATAAAAAAAATACAGAAAATCTCATCTACATGTAACAGTATTTATTTTAGGTGTCCTGGAGTCCCCCCCCCCTTCCCGGTCGGGGCTACGTTCCATCGACGCTAGCATATTTGGGTTTCGCCATCACAGCCTGTGCCCCATCTTTAAACCATGGATCCGCCACTGAAAGGAGCCTCTCGAAGTTGAATCTATCATCATCGTTCGTCTGCTTATGGAATTGAACCCAGGCCTATAGTTGTTCCAAAACACAATTACAGGAACATCCAGGGCAGGGGGTTGAAACAGTGGTGGGACTAGTGGCACCCGAGAATCCCCCACTCCCTGCCTCTCATGAGAATCGTACACAGTACAATTGGAAAAGTATGTTGATGCCCTTGCCCCCCACAATTTTAGCATCCCCATTCCCCCTTCCAAGTTTTGTATGCTAGTTCCCACAGTATCACTGAGCTGAACCTATAATAATAACACACAAACTAAAATTTACAATTGGCTGTCAACAATTCCATGGTGCCCGGTAAACACATCTATTTGAAGTTGCAGGCCAGTAGCCAGTTTGTTTACTAGTGGAAATCGATTTCCCATCTGTTAGGAAGTGTAGCACTGGGGGAGGGGTTTTAGGGAAGGGGTACCCCTGAATTGTTTTTAATAATTTGGGTGCTTAGATGCACAATGGTGCAGTATTTTGCAATTCTCAAAGTATGTTGAAGAATACTATTATATTTTGAGGCAGATCCATTGAGTATATTTATATAAATTTATGGCGGATTGTGGTTTTCGCTTAGATTCTTGGTTTTTCTTTAAACTTCGCACCTAATGACATTTAGCATTTAGGCATTCTTTTCTGGCATATAGTGTGCTAAATTAAAATTGAATGTTTGCCCGAATCTGTCGCCGATAATCGAATCTGTTGCCCGACTAATTTATTTTGCCACGCTTCGCGTGCTATAGTGCTGACATTTCACTTCCACTCGTTTGTAGGCCTATGTAATTTTTTCAGGATTTTTTTGTACCGTATTGTACAGTTTATGCAACCCATTAATTCCAGGGTGCATGTACAGGAATTGTTGATAGGGGGCACAATTGTTATTTCTGAATTTTGTGAAGGCAGCTAGCAGTGTGTTTACTACACAATCATATGGTTATTTTAACCATGGATGTTCCCAGGGGCGGAGAAACAGGGGGTTGGGAGGGTTATAACCCCACAACATTCAGGCAATATAGAATTGACAAAGCAATTTAAAAGAATATGATGCATAATATGACAAAATTTTAATACTAAATAATAATAGCAACTTACCACCACTTTTTCCCCTTAAATTTAAAGAAGTATCTGAACACACTATCACTGTTGGATTCTCTCTTCTCTCCTTCGTCCCAAGTTACTAACTCCCCTTGGTATGCCAACAAGTATTCCCCTCTGTCGAAAACTCGATCTGCAAATACTCCCAAACCTTCATAGAAGGGATGAAAGGAGAACATAAAAAATCCACTTTTGGTTTCACTTCTTATCATCCTTATCCCCTTTTTAAGGATCATGAAAAACAATCCCTGGTGAATTGTTCTGCTTATTTCACAATTTCTCCAAATTTTGGAATAATGGTCATAATTATGTTTTCTAACATAATACTTTTTTGGGGTCTATTAATTATATAGCCAGACAATTTCTTTTTATGATATTGACAGTGCTAAAAATATTATAAGTTTTATTTATTATTATGAAATAAGTTGTCCCCAAATTAGGTTTTTGGCCAATTTGTTACTGTATGTATATATTTGAGGGGGTATCAACCCATATTGAAACTAGGTAGTGCCTTAATCCATACCACACTGTATGATACTGATACTGGTCTATTAAATTTCTTACCAAAGTTATACACATTTATTTGCAATTTCCATCTCAACTTAAAAATCTTGCCACTGATAGCAAAAAATTGAGCTTATAGTATAAAAATGCCAGATTATACCATAATAATGAGAGGCACTATTGTATTAATTCAGCTATCATGACTTGTTTAATCTTTGAACTAATTTGGAAAATTTTCCTTCACACTAATCACCCCATGAATTTACATGACATTTGTGGGGTGCTGTCAATTGAGAAGTTTACTTCCGAAACATCTGGAACTGTCGACTTTTCACTGGATAAAACCTCAATGGAATAGCCAGCAACTTGTCACTGTGCTATTGAAAACAGATTTAGTTCAGCTTAATCTAGATGAAACCTATTTTATAAACACAATGTCAAAACATTAAACATTTAATCAATTACCTCTCCCTGGAGAAATGTTAAGTTTGAACCCTGGTGGATCAGCACCAATGAGACTCTCAATATTCTGATCTGAGTGGCGTTTCCTGCGTCTTCGTTTCATGTCTGTTAGTAAGAATAAAAATGTATTAAACACCCCCTCTAATAAATGCTGCACCACCCCCAATATTTTTCTAGGTGAGGACACTATGCCTTTACATTATGTACACGTAGAAAGGATTTCTTATAGCTAGCCTAAACTAGTTTCACCACTAATAAATACCCGCCCCTCTTTTGCAATATTTAAAGGCCCCGGGGCATTCAATTTTGCTTTTCAAATAGGCATATCTGTAATTTCGATGGCCTGTAGGGCTAACGTTAGTAGAATGAATACTGATTAGTTTTAATTTAGACTATAGTGGTCCAATTTCAACAAATATGATAGTATAGTACTTACCATTTTAGTTGCATTAGGCTATAGGCATATAGGCTATTTAGTATTAAATATGAACATGTTCACAAACTATTTTTTTTTCCATAACAAAAAGGTGGATGCAATGAAAATCTGCTGAGTTAAACAGAAAGATGCACCAGGACTCAAGGATTTCACAGAAATCATATACAAATTTTGTTATGCCAAAACGCCAACAAAATGAAAGTATTTCATTTATAGCTGTAGCCAAAGGTGTAATAAAATGTCCACACACATCCGATGGATTTAACTCCATTTTTAAACCTAACGTTAGCCTAGCTACAAATTATTAACAGTTTATTGTCAATAGTTAGGCTTAGGCCTAATTACGTTATAAGACTAGCCTAAGCTGTCAGCTTACTGTGACTCTGTGACAGTGTGAGTGTGAACCATCATCATGTCCCCACTTGGTAGCTAGCCAAGGCCAGCTAGGATAATGTTAGTTACAAGTTGTTAGGATATGCTTTAATCTAACATTACATAGCATATATATATATGATGATGCTTGTAAGCTAGGCCTAACTAACTGTTACTAGCCTAATTATGTTAAGGATTAATGCTATAGGCCTAGCCTAGGTCAGCCTAAGCCTAACGTTAGGCTAGGCATGGGCCTAGAACCTAGCCTACGTAAGCCCTGCTAAAAACAGGCCAACTCTTCATGTGATTTTTATTGTTGTGATTGGTATGTTTCGTTTTTCATTATTTATCTTATGTTTGAAATTTTAACTTGATTTAGGCCTAGGCTACATACAGTAAACTAAACGTTAGGTCAGTAAGGTAACTATAGGGCTAGCTTAGGCTATATCATATCATGATACATGTATCGTAACAAATAGTAAATTAACATTATAGCCTATGCTAAGGTTATTGACTTGAGCTGCCGTCGTGTCTTTTTTAAGGCCTGGCCTACAAATTGGGGACATTTACATGCCAAAACACTGAAAACAGTTTACAGATTTGTTTGGATTTCCTACGCGAAATTCTTCTAAATTAGTATATGATACTTACTCTCATTCAGCAATAGGCCTATATCCAGTTTTAAACTTCTAAACTAAGCCACAGTCACGTCAGTGATTCCTACGATCCACGTAAACATCTTGTTAGTATATTGCATGCAGTATACGTGCGTAGCACATATCGCAAAACAAAACGTGCTTCATGTAGCGTTGTACGTCCGCGATCATTAGTCAGAAATTCTGATACACACGTATGAAACCCGATAAACGGGGACATTCACATACTGTATAAATCGCGCCTTTTTGACATCATGTGACCGGATTCCCATCCACATAATCGGGGACTTAACCTTGACACTCAGAATGGTGATGAAAGACACAATCTTTACACGCGAACTGTAGAGAAACCACTTAAGGGGGACTCTCATGAATACTGTTCAAAATTTTGGCGGGAATTTGGTTGACCACAGAGAATAGAAAAATAGATAAAAAACAACCGGGGACGTCCCCGTTTGGTGGCATGTCCGCGGTTGGAAGGTGTGTATTCATGTGTATGTCCCCGATTTACGGCACATACATACGCATACATACACACACACGCCAACCTGACTGCATAGGTTCATTTTGCTAAAGCAAGGAACCAAAAAGGATTACAAAGCGACAAAAGAAAAAGCAACCTTTCAAAGTTTTCCGAATATTAGAGTTAGATTACCTGGGGAACCTTTAGGCGGGAGGTCGTCAAGTATCACCACGTCGGTATGGTTACCCACGAGAATACTATAGACAAGACGTTCAGGATAGGTATGTTCCCCACCCCGAAGGTATTCTAGTCCAGATAGGACCTAATTCACCTAGTCGTATAACAGTTGCTATTTTACTTGACAAAACGACAAGGGCCAAAAATGCCAAAACCGGTCAATCACAGAACAAAACAACCAAGGAACCCCCC
>JAODAF010306095.1:0-13053 GCA_027574765.1 Molpadia intermedia
CATCAGAGGCACCATTCCCACGTTTATTTCGATCATTCGGCAGAAAATGCAGACATATTAAAGTGTTACAAACAAGTTAGGATATCCACACTTTCCCTCAAATGTTATTTACCTCCTTCATAAGGGGGTGAAAGTGGTGTTGATATCATCACAGTCCTTAAATGGATAACAATATCCAGCGAAAAACTTAAAATGTCATTTCGCGGAGGTCACTGTGGATTAAATGTTGGCTAAATATAGGCTGGTTATCTGTTTGCATATATACTAAAACCGTCCGAGCATTCTAAAAGTTTGCGTTTTGTGTGCCTATATAGGCAACGCAAATATATCTCCCACATAAAGGTTTGTCAATGTAAACAAGTAAAAGAATTTCCATGCACTGATACAAATCAGTAATAGCCATTAAACACAAAGCTAATATAATCTTAAAGAAGATCTATTGTCTCGGTTCAACAAAATTCTTATTAAAGTAATCTTTTATGTTACTAGCAAAATTAACCCATTCTTCAATAAAACATGCTTTTATTTGAATCTATCCACCAAATATGAAAGCGATTAAATAGATCTTATACATATTTCTCTAATTGTTACATATGTAAATTCTTAAATGTGGTTGTCAATATTGCTTGCTTTATTATTCAATTTGTTTACTCTTACCAATAATAACAGTGTTAGTAACATACTAACAAATATACTATACAGAACTGTAAGGTTAGATATATTCTCTAAAAGCAAATTGGCTAACTAGCTTTTAAGTTTGCCTTGTTAAATTACCTTGATGTAAAAAGAAAAGCGCAAGCACTTTACATTGAAGGTCGCTTTCAATCAATTTTAATAATATTAAACACTGTTCAGAACATATTCGTATAGAATAACAAGATCGCCCCTCAGAACAAAAACGAGGTTATTTACTCCAGGCTCAGTTTGGATTGTAAGATACCAAGAATTTAAAAAAAGGAGAGGTTTAACACTGTGAAGCTTATATATTACAACTATATTGCTGCAATATTTGTCATCATAATAATAACAATATTTATATATATAGCGCTAAATACTAGAAGAGCAACAATTTATAGCGCTTCGCAACAAATGGTACTTACAAATTACAAAACTTGAAAAAACTTGATTAAAAAGAAACCTCTTTAACTGTGATTTGAAATTGACAGAAGTCAAATTTCTAATGGATAGAGGAAGTAAATTCCAGTGAACAGGGCCAAAATTGCTAAACGAGCGATCACCGTAGAATCGTAGTCGAGTAGGTAGAACAGTAAGATGAGTTCTTTGGTATAAGGTGGGGGACCAGTAGTAAGAGCACAAAAAATAATTTAAAATATACTCTCTGCTCAACAGGGAGCCAGTGGCTCGTAAAGTATTGGGGTGATGTTAGAACTTTTTAGACTTGCCAGTAATTAATCTAGCAGAGTTTGAAGTGAAGTGATTTTGGAGTTTCAATGAATCCAAGGTTTATGAATGGTAATGTTTTGCTCCAAGGTAACTTGTGTAACTTAATTACATTTGACAAGAACTTACTTGCATCTCAAACTTAACTACAACCGGTGCCTCCCTAGGTAGGTCGTCGATTGTGTCATTGAGTTCTACGGTGGCGGATATCACTGGTCTACCGACTTTTTCAGTATAGTTTTTATTTCGTGATCTGGATCTGTTATTTTCCCGGAATATCCTTGGATCTTGAAATGTAATGAAACTTATCGGAAGAGTGGTATCATTAGCTGCATCTGTAATAGAGAAAGTGGTCAAAATTGTTAATCGAAACAGCCGGGCGAGAGAGGCACATGGTTCAAAGGCACATGGTACTCAGGTAAGGTACGGTAAGGTACCCGACTCTACAATTGGACATTTGCGCGCCATAAGCTACTGGCTAAGCCACTCACTACAAAATTATACATGTTATGTACATGAACACAAACACCAAGCTCTCCTACAGTTGTATCCACAATTATTTTGTTATCAGCACTTGAACACGAATATGTTGTCCTGTATTTATATAACAAAATACAAAGATACAAAAATACAAAGCCTAACATGAACATACATTACAACATACATGCCGTCTATGAAACTTTTTCAGGATCAGGAGATTGACTTATTTTTAAACAAGGTTCACTCCCGGGGTTCCCATATCCTACAATAAATTGTAATATTCGTTTATGCTCTTACTTGGGAGAGGCAAATACCTATCATATTTATAACCCTATATCATAATCGGGACTAATTATACACTTCTGAACTGCATTAACACGATATTAGTGGAAGACGAACATAATTTCGTATATATATATATATATAGATCACCTAATTCGTTCTTACTGTGCTGAGTTATATAAATCAAAATAATTGAACATATTGCTACACCACAGCATTGCATGTACACGAGTTCGAAAGTGGAAGAGAATAAGCGTACATGACAAATGTAATAACCCAAATGTAATACATGTCCAGCTTATTCACAAAATAGAAGTAAATTTCGTATTTGAAGTTTATAACCCTAAGTCATCATATGGAGAACTGAATTATCCTGAATATACACTAGCTTGAAAGTGGACGGAGATGCAAATGTGATTTGGCAAATACAATACAGCACATTCAGAAAATGTACGTATATTTATCACCTAGTTTTTAATGGCTTGGGAGAATAGTTCCATTTTGAATGCATGGTTACACAAAGATGGACCAAAAATAATTAGGTGGCACATTTATAGTCGGTTAGTTTTAACTGTTGTAAGAGAACAAAAGGTAAATTAGTGTTTTAACAAACCTCCATTGATTTTTTCAAGAATTGAACGTGGTAATGTTATAGATGCAAGTAGGGTGTCATTCTCAAAACGATGAGGTCTATTCCTAAAATGGTCGAAGAATGTTAGATTTTGTTCCAGGTCTGCTTTTTCTACTTGCACGGCGCTGACACCTAGGTTCGAATAGACTCTCTTGAAGTTTTTACCACTTTTATGAACATTACGAATTTGTTTTTCGGTTGCTCTGACGACCGACTCAACCCCATCTGCTTCATCTAATACGTCATCGTCTAACTGCATTATGTTATCTACCGTAGCTAGCACGTCATCGGTGACCTAATAAAAATATTTAGTGTGAATTTAGCAAAGAGTGACAATGTGAAGAAATAAACCAAATAATAAATACGAGTTAGGAAAAAAGGAAAAGTAAAGAAAGTATTTTAGAATTTCATTACTTTGTAGCTTTATATTTTATGTCTAATTATTTTCAAGGTAACATTCTCACGTAGCTTTAATCACGTGAGTTCTCAGTAACACCAAAAACTCCGATATCAATAAGCAGTAGATAAGAGAAAAATAAGTCTACTTATTGTTCATTGACACATTTAAGAATAATGTCACAAGGAATTAATGAAGACATATAGTAATGTTATACTTGAGGTATTTGAATAATGTTATTAGTGTTGGGCACTGCACTACACTACAATGAATTTAACTTTAAATTAGTTCTTAGCTAGCATCACTGGGTTAAATCCCTTTATAACAACGACGAAAGGGTTAAATTCGAGCTGAGCGTTATCTTGGTGGGTGGTTGTTGAATATAAAAGACCCATAGCGTTTTTTTCCCAGTGCTACATACAGCAAGATTTTCAATAAAAATCTTTTGTATTAGCTTTCATATCTCCATATAATCAATTTAAAGCAATTGAATGTAAATTTAATTCTATGTCAATACATAATTATTATGTTATTTTGGAAATTTGTTGTAAAGAATGTGAATCGACGACACTGACCATTGGATTCGATTTTGCTTTACAATAGCATGGTCAAGTTAATCATGATGTCATAAAATTATAAATATAACGAAAGTTAGAACACGGTTCATTACACATCGATGTACCAAAACTATATTATCCTTACGTTCGGAGAAGGGCTGCCTATCCCAACAATATCATTCAAGAGATCCGTCACATCCTTTACATCTTTCGGGGAGAACTTTTTTGGTTTCTTAGTAGCTTTCTTTAGTTCCTGTGCAATCTCCGAAACATTTACATCTGTTACGTTTTTCTTGGAAAAGAGAAATAGAACTCAGTAGAACAAGAGATGCAATAGAGGAGGACATACGTGATAATGATGTTTACCTACCAGTATCAGGGGATGCATATAGCCACATAGAGAATAATCCTTTTTTTGTAGAATCAATAAGGACACCTATAGGTTATCTATTAAATGTTATCTGGGGTGGGCTATGAGGAGATGTGTTCTTCCTTTTTGGGAAAACTGAACGTGCAAAATGTTGCGTGTCTAGTTACCATTTCAACTATGAAACAAATTGGGTATTAGATGCATTCTCATACAAACGAAACTGGAAATCTCCGAGTGGGCGTGTTGCATATTAAATATCATGTATGGAAGAGACAAATGCAATTTTGATTCCTATTATTCTTTAATAGTTCCAAGTTGTTTTTATACGGTTGTATAGGTTATACGCCTATGTTTCATTGTTTCTTACATTAGCGGCACTAGCAGAGCGGAGAGATAACAGCGGAGAGATAAGAGGTTGTTGGAATGTTGGTATTATGAGTCAAACCAAACACCAAAAAAGAAATGACTATTGGTGCAATGGTGTGGGTGGTAATGTAGAGATTTACACAGGTGAATAAAAGCAATTATAGAGATACACATCATCCTAGTCTAGACAGGACCGTCCCTGTTAATCCGACCTCGGCTTGTACCCTTCTAGAAAAACCAAGATGTTAGTCTATTCATAAAGACATGGCGTACATCCAATTATATACTCTTAAGCCTACCAAAGGATATCACAGAGATTGTCGTTCAGGATTTCGCATTCGCATTTTGTGACCATATATACACAATCGTTGCATATTCTGTTACAATCTTTTTATTTGCATTTCAAAAAAGTATATACCGTGGCACCCCGGTCGCTCGTATTACTAGTGACATGTTAGTAGTTCATTTCTAAATGTTATTTAACTTGACGCGATTTGAACAAAATGAGATATTTCAGCCAAATTCAGCGTTTGAAACATTTTATAATACTTATATTGGTACCTTCTTTAATTGTTTCATTTGTTGTCCATGTTGCGTTCTATTGCACTCGATTAGTTCCGGTTCCTCCCACGTACTGTTATTGTTGCAAAGCCGAGTAGCCAAAGGGGTTTTCGGGCCTAAAATTAATTAGAAACGTAGACACGATTGCATTCCACACGAAAACTACAGATAGAATAGTTCATTTTAGACAAGTGATTATCTATATATAAACTAATAAAAACGTAAAAATATAAATAATAACAGTCCATTATATAGAGTTGCTAACATAACAGCTGACAACCACTATTTGGGTTATTGGAACATCATGAGTTAATTATGACATGATACCATGATATTGTCATGATGAGGTATCATATAGTTTGCATCACTCTTACACTGTATGTATGATAAACATAGGAACACACAACGAAATATGAATGAGCTGTCATATATCGGATCCATGGATTTTAGAAAAAAGGGGGAGGAGCGCTAGAATTTCGCGCGCTTAGCGCGCATTGATATATATCGTATGCATACAAACATATGGGTAATTCCATAAATTAGGGTACCAACTTGTGACATGCACATTGTAGTGAAATGTGTTTAATGATTTTTCGTAGTAATTCTTATTACGTAATATTTGGTGTAAGCCTGTAAGGTTGCTTGTCCATACCTCGAATCGTTGAGCTTCAGCTACTTAATTATGCATCCATATGCAAATGAATTCCTTACATGATTGACTCGTTGAACACCCGTGAGTCTTGTTACGTAATTCTAGTGCCTATTTAGGTACAGTATATATAAGGTGTACACGTAGGAAGGAAAGGATGAACTATTGGCGTTTTGTCACTTGCGTTAGTGTACGTGTACATGTAAGATATATTACTGTCTGAATAGTGTGATACTAGTAGTAATATAGACAAGCTAGAGTGGTTTCGAAGTTTCTGGTTTTAGGGCCAAAAGAGGTACGTTGGTGTTTTATATATATTAAGTTGAATATTTCCTTGTGTGTTTGTTGTATTTGTGCAATAGTAAATTTGTCTCGTTTCATGTGCATAAAACAAACTATAAAAATGATAAAATTATGAATTTGTATTTAAGTAAATCTATTTTTGTATCTTGATAGTTTTACGGAGTCTTGGAGTATATATATATAGAATCGAATAAATTGCGTTATTGCGGTGACTCTTGAGAAGACTTCTGTACATCTCGTCCTTATTCAATTTGCGTCTCGCCACGACCGGTACAGTAAAACTCTTATGCTGGGACTTCTGTGCGTCTCTTCGGGGGAGTCTCTTCTATACTTCGTCTACATTCTATCGGCGTGGGATCTTCGGGAACTTCGTTCTACCCAAGCCTCGAGCCAGCCTAACCCCCTTGTTTGCGGCGGATGTCAAGGCCTTCATCATGCAACTACTGCAAACAGTCGATACCCGGTTTGAAGGACGTGCGTAGCTATGCTAGAACAGGTATTTGTCGAACTTGTTCGTTGAAGTAGGTTGCTAACTTCGTATCGTCCATATTGTGCAATAATATGCGGCAACACAAACCGTGGTGACTGGTGTTGTGAAATTGCAAGCCTGAGGTAACCGCTCCTTTGTATTACAAGACAGATGTCGTGGTTCTAGCTTTCAACTTTCAGAAACTGTTAAAATGAATGTGAGGTAGGGCCTATAATGGTTTAAAACGTTATTGACTGTTATTGTTATATTTGAAGTTGTGCTTCATATCTGTTAATGCATTGTACTTGTAGCTTGTTGTACTCGTGACCTACTGTAGGCCTAACGTTAGGCTAGGTTATGGCCTAACTTAAGACTAGCCAGTAGTTAGGCTATTTAGTGTCACACTAACGTTAGTCTTGGGAGGCTAGTGTTGGGCCAGGGCCTAGCCTAGTGAGCTAACCTTTATTTTTGCTATTGTGTGTATGAGTGATTGCATGTTCTGTCCAATTATCCCTTATAGTGCTTTGCATTGGTTGTATTATGATTGATGCGGCTAATAAAGAGGGTTCAGTTTCTGAAGACCAAATGTCTGGCTCTAATGTTCGTCAAAGGACTTTAACTGAGAAGGGTTTTCAGCATCAGTTGAATCAAAGGGAGCAAAAACTTAGAGGCTTAATCTCTAAGTGGCGTAAACATGTAGTAAAGATAGAATGCTTGCTTTCTGAATCTGATAGGAGCAGTGTTGCTGCTGTTAAGGTTGAACGTAATGTTCTATTGGAAATTATAGCGGAAATAACTAATGTGTATACCGAACTTGATAATTTGCTGTCCACCATAGATCAGATGGGTTCCAAATATTCAACCTTTGAGGCTATAGAAATAGGACACTGTAATTTAATGAGGAGGGTTTCTGAGTATATTTGCCTTGTGGCTAGCCGTGATGCCAAATCCTCAAAGCCTTCCAAATCATTAGTGTCAGTAAAATCTCATACTTCAATGAAAGATGAGGTAGTTACAACAATTGCAGCCCATGAGGCCAAATTAAAACAAATTGAAATGAAGACGAAATTTGAGGTTCAACAATTAGAGTTGAAGGCAAAACATGAAACCGAATTACAAAAGTCAGAATTAGCCATAGCTAAGGCAAAATTGGATGCAATGAATGAACATGGTTCAATTCACATAGACCTCCCAGATGATAGTTTCAAATATACTCAAAGTTATGTCAAGAGCTTGGGTGATGTTATTTACTCACAGGATAAGGACCTGTATCCCATAACAAGTGTAAACATTGATCAGCCAACGGCTACTCGTGACAATCCAGGAAACTTGCCTAATGATCTTTCTTATCAGATCGCATTAAATAGACTTCCAGTTCCAGAACCTGAAATATTTAATGGGGACCCGTTACAATACCCTGGCTGGAAGTGTGCAATTGACCTATTGTTAGAGAATAAGGGTATACCCCCCTCTGAGAAAATATATTATCTTAAACGGTACCTTAGTGGTCCACCTAAGGATGCATTGGAGGGCTATTTCCTAGTTCCTACTGATTCTACATATATAGAGGTACGCAAACTTTTAGATGATAGATATGGCAATAAGTTAGTAATTGCTGATGCATTTAGATCCAAACTTGAAGGGTGGCCTAATATTCAACCTAACGACGGACTTGCACTTCGCAAGTTTGCTGACTTCTTGGGCCAGTGTGAGTTTGCTATGCAATTGGTCAAGGGTAGTCTGAACTTCCTTAATGATAGTTGGGAAAACCGCAAATTGCTTGAAAAATTGCCTAATTGGTTGGTTAAAAGGTGGGGACGATTTCTGTCAGGATGGGACGGATTTCCCCCATTTAGTCGGTTTAGACAGTTTATCTTGAAGGAAGCGGATATTGCATGTAATCCTTTAATAGTTTCCAGTCGTGTGAAGGGCAAAGGGTTTAGGGGCGCACAGGGTGCTAGTAATTTTGTAGTTGAAACCGGGTTTGACAATTCAGAGGGTACAAAACTCAATGCCCATAGGTACATATATAAATGCCTCATTTGTGGAGGTGATCATCGACTAGATTGCTGTAATCAGTTCCTTTCTAAAACGGTTGAAGAGCGTAAGAAATTTGTAAAAACCCAAAACCTGTGCTATGGATGCCTACGTCGAGGCCACATATCCAAATATTGTCGTAATCGTCTCGTATGTAACATATGCTCAAAGTCTCATCCTACAGCACTTCATGGTGACCTCGTTTCTCACATAGGTAAAGCTGAATTTAGACCTAGTAAGTCAATTGGAATTCAAACTGAGCCAATAAGAACAGGATTAAGTCATCTAAGTGGGTCAAAGGACATAACAATGAATTCTCTCATCCTTCCTGTATATGTTTCTCATGAGGATGCTCCGCAAAGGGAAGTCCTTGTGTATGCCCTTTTAGACACTCAGTCAGATAGTACATTTATAACCGATAAGACCTGTGAATTACTGAATGTGGAAGGTTCAGAGACGTTGTTAAGTCTGTCCACCCTGTCAGCTAAGAATCAATTAGTAGACAGTAGCAGGGTTGGTGGGTTGTATGTTAGAGGGCATAAGGAAAGTATCAAAATTCATTTGCCTGTTACGTATACACGTTGCTCCATACCAGCCAATAGATCTCATATTCCCACCCCAGAAACTGCTAGGCAGTGGCCACATTTAGAACGAATAGCCAAACAACTTATGCCTTTAGAACAGTGTGAGATAGGAATGTTAATAGGCTATAATTGCCCTAAAGCATTAATGCCTCTTGAGGTCATCTCTCCTCCTCGTAGTGGTCCATATGCTGAAAGAACTAATTTGGGTTGGGGTATTGTTGGCATAATAAACCCTAGAGAATTGTCTGTGGATAAATGTGATCCTGTTGGAGTTAGCCACTTTATAGTGACTTCTCGCCCCCCTTCTGCATTTGACAACATTCCGCCATATGATGGGGTTCAGATTTGTTACAGTAGTAAGGTGAGGGAGGTTGTGCCAGCCCAGGTAGCCGGATTAATGGAATTGGAATTTAATGAACGAAATTTTGAAAAGGTATATTCAAGAGAAGATACAAAATTTATTAACATTCTAACAAACGGAATTTGCCAATTAAGTGATGGTCATTACCAGTTGCCATTACCCATGAAATTGTCTCAGGTTTTTCCAAATAATAAATGTTTGGCTCTATATCGCTTGAACCAATTAAGAAAGAAAATGGAGCGTAATATTATTTATGCTAGGGATTATGGGACATTTATGCAAAATATCATTGACAAGGGGTATGCTGAATTGGTCCCTATCTCTGAGCTGAATGCCAATCAGGTAAACTACATTCCTCATCACGGCGTATATCACCCCAAGAAACCGGGAAAGATACGTGTGGTGTTTGATTGCAGTGCAAAATTTAAAGGTGTGTCCCTAAACGACCAATTACTTACTGGTCCTAATTTGACCAATGATCTACTTGGTGTTCTCTGTCGTTTTCGTCAAGAGAGAATTGCGTTTGCGGGAGATATAGAATCAATGTTCTATCAATTTAAGGTTAATCCCGAACAGCGGAATCTTCTTAGATTCCTTTGGTGGAAGGAGGGTAATGTTAATGGTGACCCAATGGAATATCGTATGACTGTACATTTGTTTGGAGCTGGATCATCCCCCGGGTGTGCAAATTTTGGTCTAAAACAAATTGCATTAGACTACGGATATAAATTCGGGGAGGATGTGGCAAATTTTGTGAATCAAAATTTTTATGTGGATGATGGTCTTCAATCTGTTGATACAGTTACTAAAGCCGTAGACCTCATTTCTCGAACGAAACAAATGTTACGTATGGGTGGCGTTAATTTTAATAAGGTTAAGTGTAATTCCAAGGCGGTGTTGGCATCAATTGCTAAAGAAGATCTTGCAGTTATTTCTGGGCATTCAGATCTCTTCTCAAATGCAATTAACTTAGATCGGGTTCTCGGAGTACAATGGTGTATTGAATCAGATAGATTTCAATTCAGGATAACACTTTGTGATAATCCTTTGACACGGCGGGGTATTCTCTCTACGATTGCCTCGGTGTATGACCCATTTGGGTTCATAGCTCCAGTTGTGCTTCTGGGAAAGCAGATCTTGCAACAATTATGTTATGATAATTTGGACTGGGATAGCCCCTTACCAGATAAATTACATAGTAAGTGGGAAAAATGGAGGAAAGGTTTGTCTAGATTGGAGATCATTGAAATTGAAAGGTGTTTTAAGCCTGTTGAATTTGGCACTGTTGCAAAGGCTGAATTGCATCATTTCTGTGATGCTAGTACCAGTGGGTATGGTTACTGTTCTTACCTGCGCTTGATCAATTGCAAAGGCAAAGTTCATTGTAGCTTAGTTCTTGGAAAGTCTAGGGTTGTTCCCCGTAGGCCTATTACCGTACCTCGTCTAGAGCTGACTGCAGCTGTCTTGTCGGTAAAAATGAGTGCCTTATTGAAACAAGAGTTGGAATATGATTTTGCCAATGAATATTTCTGGTCTGATAGTCAAGTAGTTCTTGGGTATATAAATAATGATGTTAAAAGATTTCATGTGTTTGTTGCGAACAGGGTGCAACAGATTCATGAAATGAGTCATCGTAGTCAATGGCGCTTCATTAAAGGGTTTGAAAATCCCAGTGATTGTGCCTCTCGTGGGCTTACAGTCGATGAATTAAGGGCATCGAGTTGGTTTAGGGGACCAGAGATGTTATGGCAGAGTCAGCTTCCGCCGGTAAAACATGATACACATCATGAGGTCATTGAAGGTGACCCAGAGGTCAAATGTTGTCAGGTAGCACTTTCCAGTGTAATATTTTCTAATCATTTAGAAGTAGATCGTTTAAACTCCTTTTCGAGTTGGTTTAAGGCAAGGAAAGCTATTGCATTATGTCTCTGGCTAAAGGCTATGCTTAAAGCGAAGGCTAGTAAAACCATCCTCCCGGTTAAGGAGTTTAATGTGAATTCGTTATTTGAAGCTCAGATTGAAATATTGCGTATAGTTCAGGCACATGCATTTAAGGAAGAGCTTCAAATCCTCCGGTCTTTAAGTAGTGATCCTTTAAAACGCTTGAAAAAAGGCAGTTCACTCTATGCTTTAGATCCATTTTTGGATGAAAATGGTGTTATTCGTGTTGGTGGTCGTATATCGCAATCTAGCTTAGAATTTAGAGTAAAACATCCTGTGATTGTTCCAAAGTCATGTCATGTAGCAGAGCTCATTGTAAGACATTTTCATGAGTTAGTTGCCCACCAGGGTAGAGTTTTAACTTCAAATGAAGTTAAGGCAAATGGTTATTGGATTATTGGTGGTAGTACCTTGGTTGGTAAGGTGATATATAAATGTGTTACTTGTAGACGGCTTCGTGGTAGTTTGGGTAAGCAGAAAATGTCAGATTTACCTGTTGATCGTGTTGAGTGTAGTTCACCATTTACATATTGCGGTGTGGATTGTTTTGGTCCCTGGCTTATAAAGGAAGGTCGTAAGGAGTTAAAGAGATATGGTGTGTTATTTACGTGTATGGCCTCTAGGGCAGTACATATAGAGGTAGCGAATACCATGACCACCGACTCCTTTTTGAATGCATTACGACGCTTTCAAGCCATACGTGGTCCTGTAAGACAATTACGTTGTGATCAGGGCACCAATTTTGTAGGGGCAAAAAACGAGTTGTTAGCTGCATTAAAGGAAATGAACCAAGGTATAGTAAAGAAAGGTTTGCTTAAGCAAGGTTGTGATTACATTGAATTTAAATTTAATGTTCCCAAAGCTAGTCATATGGGTGGTGTTTGGGAACGGCAGATAAAAACTGTTCGTAGTATTTTGGACTCTATGCTGTACAAGTTAGGGACTCAACTTGACGATGAATCCCTTAGGACATTCATGTATGAAACCATTTCTATTATTAACAGCCGTCCATTAACCACAGAAACTCTCTATGATCCATTGTCAGTAGAGCCATTGACTCCGAATCATTTAATTACTTTAAAGTCAAAGGTACTTCTTCCTCCTCCAGGTCAGTTTGACCCTGAAGATCTTTATTCTAGGAAGCGATGGCGTAGAGTACAATATTTATTGAATGTATTTTGGTCTAGATGGAGGAAGGAGTATCTTCAGAATCTTCAGGTTAGGCAAAAGTGGTGTTCGCCATCAGTAAATGTAGAGGTTGGGGACATAGTTTTAATTAAAGACAGTGAAAGGCCAAGAAATAGATGGCCCATGGCTAGAGTACAAGAGACGATTAAAGGTAGTGACAAGTATGTTCGCAAAGTGAAACTTAGGTTATCTTCTTACATAGATAACAAGGGTAAACGTCAAGGCCCTACTAATGTTTTAGAGAGACCAATTCATAAATTGATAGTGTTAGTTAAGGCCTCTGAGTAGTCATGAGGGGCCATAGTCCATTTTTAAGATTGTATGTTAAGTATATTAACTATTTATGTATATCCTGTATTTTGTTTGTTGTATAAAATGATTTCTCATTTTGAGGGGCCATGTAGTGAAATGTGTTTAATGATTTTTCGTAGTAATTCTTATTACGTAATATTTGGTGTAAGCCTGTAAGGTTGCTT